>VFFE01005811.1:507720-572461 GCA_008921705.1 Burhinus oedicnemus
GACGGCGGAGGCTCCCGAGCGACAATGAAGCAGCAGCAGCAGCCCCAGCCCCCCCAGCCTCAGCGCCAGCCGCCGCCTTCCGCCGGCGCGGGGGTCCCGGCCTTCCTCAGCAAGCTGTGGGCGCTGGTGGGCGAGGCCCCCAGCAACCAGCTCATCACCTGGAGCCAGGTGCGGCGCGCGCCCGCCGCGGCGGTTGGCCGCCCCGCCCGCGTGCGCGGGGCGGCGGGAGGTGCCCCCCTCCCCCCCCGCCCCGTTCCTCCGGCGGGCACCCGGGGCCTGCTGAGGGAGGGAGGGAGAGGCAGCCGGCTGGCCGGGAGGGTGTCGGGCCTCCCGCGAGGCCCGCGGCGGGCGGCAAAAACCGGGCACGCCCGCTCGGCTTGGTCGGGCTCCCCTCAGCCGAGCCGGGGGAGCGGCCCCCCTGCCCAGCCGCCGGCCGGGCGCTCTGAGCCGTCGCGGCTCTCCCAGCCCAGGCGGGGCTGCTGAGGAGAGGCCGGTTCGCCTCGCCGGCCCTTAGCCTCTGCCTCGTCTCCGGCTGCGGGTACCGCGGGAGTACGAGCGCCGGTGCCCGCCGCGGCGGGGGGGCACGTCCCCTGCGGCTCCCGCGCCGCTTGCCGGCCCCGACCGAGCAGGCTGGGGCTTCCCCGGGTGGCGCTCGGGCGGGGGAGGGCAGGGATCGGAGAGCGGCCGCGTTTTGCAGTGCGCTGACACGCGGTTTTTATTAAGCCGTAGTGCGGGGAACGCAGAGCTGCGGTGGGGTTTCCCACCGCGAGTTGGCGACTTCGTAAATAACGGGGCTCGCCCTCGGTGAGCCGGCGGCTGCGGGACAGGGCCCCACTGCGGGGGGGAAAAGGAGGTGGGGAAACGGCGGTGTTCGCGTCCCCTTGTACGCGAAACAGACGGGGCCGCCGTTCCCCGCGTGACACCGACCCGACCTAGCGGCGTTTCTGGCGGGCCGGGGCCGGGGCCGCCGCGCCGCGGTGTGCCGTCCGCAGGGGCGGCGGGGCCCGGGCCGGCCGGGAGCGGCCCGCGCTCATTGGCGGGCTGGCGGCCACGTGGGGGCGGGCGGCCACGTGGGGCCGACAACTGTTGCGCTCGGGTGGCGTCTTGCCGGGTTTGGTGTCCACCTGCGGGAGCGGGCACCGTCCCCAAAACACCATCCCAGCCCCCGCCCGGGTCTGCTGGGGACAGGTCTGCTGGGGGAGGGGCGTGGAGGGGATGGAGCACGGGCATCTCTCTGGAGGAAGTCAAATTGGGTACCCATCAGTAGTGATGGAGGGGGACACAAGTGTTGATCTGCCTCTTTATTTCAGTAACTAAAATCCCTTTCCTGGGAACCGCAGGTTAAATGTGTACAGTGGCCATGTTGACACACATCTACTTTGATTGTTTTTAAAACATTGGAAAATATGCCTTGCATGTCCTTCAGTCTTGAATCTTTTATATTCAAGGCTGTTATAGTGAATAATAAGCATTATCAAAGCACAAAGTATATAAATATCTTATAATATTGGAAGGCAGGAAGTAACCACCTTCTTACAATGTAATGAAGGTCTAGCGAGTTTGCTGCAGTAAGCATCATTAACTCTTGTGATAAAAGCTAAGCATTTTTTTTAATAATTTCATTTTTGTCTAGATCTTAGATGTTTTAAAAGTAATGTATATTTAAAAATCCTGTTCTCCAACTGTATCAACATCTTCAAGTGATATTGACATGGCAGCTGTCAGCTGAGTTTATTTTAAATGCTCAAGCAATGATAAAATGTTGTCTTAAACATTTTACTGATAATGAGTTACCAGTAACTTCAGCCAAAACTTCCGAAGAAGGAAGCTGGTAGACTCCATAGATTGCAGCAGCTCTTCGTTCTGATTTTTTTTTTTTCCTTCTCTTTTCTGGAAGAGAGGTGCTAAGGGCTATATGAAGATTCAGATGTTGCCTAGCTTAAGAAGAGCCGTTTTTGTCGCTTCACGCTTGTAATGGAGACTTTCCAAAATCGTTGTTTATGTTTATCTGAAGTAAGCACACCAAGGCTATTATTGGGTGTCCTTGTATTATTTTCTTAATTAAAAATAAAGAGTAATTGTTTGAGATTCTACAAGGCTGTTGGTGGAAGGAAGATCCACCAGTCATGGTCGATGTTACGAGCATTCGGTAGTTCTTGTGTGGGGGAAGGTATTTGGATCACTTAGTATACAAGTGATGACATCTTTTGAAAATACGCTGGGTCAATATTATGGGCTACAAAAAGTGTACAAAGTGTTAAGAGAGAAGGAAGAGTACAGTTACTATAATATTTCACTTTCCTCCTATACAAATCCGTATCCTTACACTGCAAGGATAAACACTATCTGAAAACAACCAGCCAAACTTTGTCTCCCTGCATACATATCTCAGTGAAGCCACGGGTACAGGTTGTCCATGGCAACACATACAAGGAGTACCAAATGAAGTCCTGGGAAGATTGCTGTATGCTGCAGTCAGTAACACTAGGATGTGAAAACAGTATTTAGCTATGTAGTAAGGCTTCAATGAGTTCAAGGTAGGCCTTAACATCTGTACAGCTATGCTGTAAACGACTGTCAGGGCAACAAGAACTAGTTGATGTGTTTCCCAGATTTTTCTGCACTAGGCTGAACAATGTCAAAGTGACAATGAAGTAAGGGACACATGAAAGCTGTCTGTTGGCGTCACAGGTCACTGGAGTACTGTTTTGTTTGAGTACCTTCGGCTGGTGAGTTTCATTAATGCATTGGCTAAAATGATCTGTTCCTACCCTTTCTTTTGCTTCCCCTTTGCCTTCCACCGACTGATTCTCAGCAGGAGGTAGGTAGGCATTGCTGGGAAGTTTTCATCTTCCTACCTTCCTCTCAGTCTTAAGCTCCTAACTCATCCAGTGGTGAGCCATTTATAAATCCTGTTTCTGACAATCTTTGCTGGTTTGTCAGAAACAAACTCTTGGGCAAGGATCTTTACATGGTCTCACAGCTGGTTCTTCAGGCTTCTTAGGACCATAGAGCTGCTGGCGTTTAAGGATAAGAAACAAATGCGACTCGCTGAACTAAAGGGCTTCTAAGAAGATGCAATATCGGTGTTGGCGTTTGTCGAAGATGATAGGCTTCTCAATAAATACAGGGTGAGAATACTGTGGATGTACAGACAAAGCCTACACCATTTTGAAGCAGCTAATTTGGATTCTGCCAATTAATTACTTGTCCTTTAGTTAATGGAGCACAGTCACTGAAGAACAAAGAGCTGAGCCTTCTATTTTAGTCAAAGCTTGTGGGTGAAATAAAAGATCAGTCCTCCCTCACAATTGGCACCCCAGGAGGAAGGGGATATTGCCTTGGGTGGTTACCTTTTTGGTAACCCCAAAACCCAGTGGACAGCCTCAGCTCTTTGACAGCTCCATCTGCTCTACAAGTCCTATCAAATTGATTGTGCTTCTGTATTGGAAAGCAGAGGGGACTCTCAGCTGGTTGTTGGGGTTTCCCTTGCACAGTCTCTTTGTTATATTTCTTTCCAATACTTTGAAGCTACGTATGAAATTGACAGTATTGTCCTGTAGTGAAACTGTGGTAATTGTTGGTAAACAATCTGTTTCTTGAGGAAGCAATGATTAACGATAAAGATGTTCCCCTTCAGGTATGGATAGCCATGTAAATTGATAATACTCTGTTGCTTTGCAACTGCAGGGTTTGTACGCTTTTTGTTGTGGAAAATTGTAGGCAAGCAGATCAGTTACGTACTGCATGCACAAAGGAAACATTCCTATCTGGTGATTAATTCTAAAAGCACAGCGTGTTTTCTACAATGGTCTTTAAGTAGCTTAATTTTCTCTCATTTTAGAATGGCCAGAGTTTCTTGGTGTTGGATGAACAGAGATTCGCAAAAGAGATTCTTCCCAAGTACTTCAAGCACAACAACATGGCAAGCTTTGTCAGACAGTTGAACATGTGTAAGTTTTTGCTTTCTAGCATAGTTCTAGATCCTGTACATGTTTAGTTATAGACAATTTCCTTTCAGCAGTGGCCCTGTGTTCTCTGCAACTAGGATACTGCCTTATCCTCAAAACTGATACCACGATAGTTGGAACAGCATAATTTTAATTTCTTAATGTGAGTTTTGAGAGTTGTGTTTTTTTTCTTTTTCTGTTTCTTTTTTTAAAGATGGCTTCCGTAAAGTTGTCCATGTTGATTCTGGGATAGTCAAACTGGAGCGAGATGGTCCAGTAGAGTTTCAGCACCCGTATTTTAAGCAGGGCCGAGAGGACTTGTTGGAACACATTAAAAGGAAGGTTAGTGAAAACTCACTATGTGGAAAACCTGTACTAGTAAGTATTAATGAATAGCAAAGTTCATGTCAAGTTTAATTGCAGGATTGTGAGCGCAAATAAGTTTGGCGTTTGGCGAAGCAAACTGCGCTGCTCTCATGTATATCTTGACTTGTTTAAAGATACTTCGGGGGATTTGACTAGGCTACTTTATATAACCTGCATTGCTGTCATTATAGTAAGTTTCACAGGTGGCAAAAATGAGCGAGTTATGCAAATATGGCATTTTGCGAATGGGGATTAGATGTGCAAAGCATGCTTTGACTTTACCATCAGTAGTATAACAATCTGTTTGTTTATGTAGCTTGTTTCGGAACAAAGCTACTGTAAGCATTAAACTTTCCACTAAAGAGAACAGGGGGCAAACCTATAAACATGTTTGTTATGCTGCTAAATGTGATTCTGAAATGTGCTCGGCTGTTACTGCAAATCAGATGAATATAGATACTGAATAGGAATATGGCAAGTTAAGCTATGGTGACAGGGATGTACTTATTAACACTGGGTTATTGTGAGGCAATTATGATGAAGTAGAGCACTTAGGAGAATGCCTGAAGAGTCTGAATGTACACAAATGTTTGCAACAACTAAAGCTACTGTGGTGACAGCTGCAAGAGCAAATTTCTGTGTGTCTCCGTATTTTTTTTTTATTTGATGCTTGGTTTATTAACTTAAATGCATAGTTTATCAGCACTAGAGGAAAATATACTTGATCACCAAAGGAAAATAGTAATTAACAATGAGTAAAGGCAGGTGTTGTTTCTGAATTCTAATCTTTTAAAGGTTTCTTCTTCGAGACCTGAAGAAAACAAGATACGTCAAGAAGATCTCTCCAAAATAATAAGTAGTGCTCAAAAGGTGCAAATTAAACAAGAGACTATTGAATCTCGGTTGTCTGCTTTGAAGAGGTAAGTTGCTCCATCAGCAACTGATCTCTAAAGTTGTGTAATTTTGGTAATAGATATCAGAAAAAGACCTAATTTTAGGTGTCTCTTGATTTCTTATTGCCCAACTTCAAATATTGCCTTTGGGAAATAAATTTCAATAAAAGAATTGCATTAAAAATTGACTGTTCTGATATGGCTAAAAGTAATAGGCAATGTTGGTGGTTGAAGAACTGTGTAGTAGTGGGCAATTAAATACACCTTTAATAATAGTTCCGTAATGCTGCTGAGGCTGAAAATTCAACTTGGTTCTTGGCATAAAACGTGCAGTTTGATGTCTTCAAGTTTGAAGTAATTACTGTGTTTAGTTTGAGGCAGAGTTTGGTTTGTGCAAATTGCTTATAATACTTTCTTACTATGGTTAACGTCTTTGCTCGTTGCTTTTTATTTTCCTGTTATTGTCTTCATTCCCCCACTGCTAAAAATTGCAGAAGAGTTAATGCCTATGAAAATCTGTTTAGAAATCTAATTTGGAAAATCATTAGTTACCTCAGCAGCAGAGGAACAGAATCTAAAATCTAAATGTAAACAGAGTATTTTTAGAATAGCATTATTACCTATTTAGCAATTACGATTTATTCTCAACAGTGAGAGAGATATGTGCCACAAATTACTTAACCCTTTAGGATATGTAGGTACGGACAGGATATATGAGCATAAGCTCATGCACTGTAAGTCACAGCACCTCAACAGTAACTCTATCTCAGGACTCCTTAACTTATATTAACTTGATAACGTAAATGTGTACCTCTGTGGTAGAGGTCACTGAGTAGTTCAAGTTTTAAGGCATAAATGCTGTCAATTCTAGTCCTTGGTTCTAATTACTTGAGCAGTAGAATATTCAAAGGCAAACTTACTTTGTCTAGAAAGAGTCTTTATTAGAATCTGGGCAGTCTAGAGTAAAAATGTTCATATGCACCCTTTTCAAATCATAGACAAATTTGGGTTGGAACGAACCTCAGAAGGCTGTCAGGTCCAAACCCCTGCCCAGAGGAGGGCTGACTTGGGCTGAAATGACATCTGGTTGCTAATGACCTGACTGTTTATAGAGATTAGAAGATAGAATGGTTGGTCTTTGACATCCATATTGTTGACCCATGAGTTCAAAATGATTGCGGTAGAAACTGGAGTTAAATCAAAAAACCTAGTCCTACAAAACATGTTAATAAAGCTGGAGAGAAATCGAGGAAATTCAGAATCTCTGACCTCAGTTGTTAAATTTGTGATGGAGCTGTACCCTTAAATTGTGTGTTGGACATAGGAGCAGTTTGAGGAGTGAGTAATAAGCTTCATCACACTGCATATAAACATGTTTCTGAAAACTTAGCTTAAGGTTTCCTAAAAACTCAAACACCAGTGGAGAGATTTTCCTCCTTTTTTGGCATACATCTGTGTTGAAAACTGAACTGCAAAAGAGAAGAGGGTGGTATGTTGTCTTTCCTTATTCATTGAAGCTTTCGGTATTCATTACCTACCTGTTAATATTCTTTATGCTCTTGGAAACAATGAGGTTCATGGATACGATAGCAAGGGCCACTTTTACAACAGTTTTTATACTGTCTCAGTATCTGGACTCCAGAGAGTACTGCAACAACTAAGGTTTGTAAAATGGCAGTGTTTCACAAACACTGCTATCTCTACTGTGCTCCTGTTATTTTTTAGCACCTAACATGCCCCTTTACTGGAGCTAATAGAGGCAACTGTTAGGATGACCTACGGCTGCATGTGTAACTTGAGAGCTTGTTCTGTAAAGATGCTTTCAAGGTGGATGTACTGTTGCTGACAGGTGGCTTGCATCTAGCAAGAGGTGTGTGAGGGAGGACAACCAGGCTTCGTATAGATGAAGTACTCTATTTTTTAGTGGTGAGAGGAAACTGCATTCTTATGCTGTTTGGTCCTTTGCTGCTGCCAGAAACCAGTTGTATGCTCGATTTTTTTTTTTTATTTTATTTTATTTTTTTTTTTTAGATTTCATTTCTTTAATTCCTTAGGATTTAATTACTAGAAGGAAGAAGAGAAGGTAACTTTGTTATGGGAAAGGAAACAAAATAGTTAATTTTTAAATGCTGAGTGTCCCTGTAATAAGTATTGCCAAATGTGGGATTTTTTTTATTTTTTTTTTAAGGAGGCTGGAAATTTTCTGCAGGCCATTTTTTGTGTTTGGGTCTCCATTTTTAATTATTTGCCACAACTGCTGACTATGCACCACCAACCCCCACCCTCCCCAATCTAAAAACACATTTCAGAGAGCTTTAATGAATCCAGCTAATCTTTAACAAAAACGATTAATGTAAATATTATGAAACTTAGCTTTAGTTTGACTTTGATCATCCTTTTCAAACAGGGAGAATGAATCCCTTTGGAAGGAGGTGGCAGAACTGAGAGCAAAACACTTGCAACAACAGCAAGTTATTCGGAAGGTAAAGCTTCATTCAAGTGTCATGTGAATGAGTGAGTGAGTGCTTCTGAACTAGGAATACTGTGCCACGTTACCTTACTTTGCCCTCACTTTTTTTTTTTTGTAGTGCGAAATGTCTTTTTAATAGAAAAAAAAAAAAGTTGGTGTATGGTGAACAAATCTTTGTGAAACATTCAGTGTATTTCATTGCATAAGCAGAAGATAAGTCCAAACTCTTGTAAATGTTTTCAAAGAAAGAGGTTCAGGAACATCATACATAATTCATTAAGGTATCCTTAAAACGATCCATCCATTATTTTATTATTTCATGAATCGGATGATTAATATTATGTATTGGATGATCTCAGGAAAAACTTTTTCTCACTGCAAAAATTACAAAGTTCTGTGTTGGAAATTTGCTACTGTCCCACTTAACTGACCCACTGACGGTATATTTCTGAAGTATAAGAACAATAATAGATTATTGAGTGGAACCCACTGATAATACGTTAGCTTAGCTTAGTTTAACAGTTAGATTTATGATCTACCAAAACTGATGTAAATGCAAAGAGTTTACAGATTTGTGGGATTTTTTTTAACATACCAGAAATAGCAGCACTGAAAGCAGCCTTGTAGCAGACTCTTACTAATTTTTTTTTTTTTCTTCCCCCAGTTTGTTCAAGCCAGGTACATACATTTCATCCTTAAATTTAAAACATAAGGGAAGAAAGTCTAACATTTCAAAAGGAAAGGCAGCTGATGAATACTGTCATTTTTTCTGAATCTGTCAAAAATGCCTTTCACCAGAACCACCATTTACAGATACAGGTTATGTACACAGTCAACATCCCTGGTGCCTTCTGTCATTGCTTATTAGAGTTCTTCTAATAGTTTGAGTTACTGGATGTTCTTCTGTGTACTGTATGATGTAGTGTAAAAGTCTACTCTTCATTGCCTATGTGAAAAACCTTTCTCAGACAGCTGAATAACTATTGTTTTTAGATATTACCAGCAGTGTTTGCTGTTCTACCATGATTTTTAACTTTTCTGAACAGTTGTATATGAGAAGTACTACACAAAATAAGTATTCTGCTGTTTATATATAGATTTTATTATTGAAGTCTTCTGCTATAAGGTATCTTGGTACTTTGAGAGAAACAATTACAGAGTAGGGCAACTAACAATAATGTTCTTTTCCTTATAGATTGTACAATTTATTGTTACCTTGGTGCAGAATAACCAACTAGTGAGCCTAAAACGAAAGAGGTAAATGTGGTCTTGAAAACTTGCTGTCCAATCAATATACTGACATGTTTTCTTGACTAAAACTAAATTAGTTTTGAGATGGCTTGCTTTCTTTATTCTTTCTGATTTAGGCCGCTACTTCTAAACACTAATGGACCTACTAAGTCGAATGTATTTCAACAAATTGTGAAAGAACCAGCTGACAGTAATCACCATGTAAGTTTTCTTTTAGACATACTGTTTGTTATGATGAAGGAAGGAGTGGAAGGGGGCAGACAGATAAGTAGCCTGTCTTATGGGGAATAAAACATAGCTGTGTACTGAGAGCTATCAACTTCTAGAATTGATATGCCATGGTATATTTCCTTCAGCAGCCAAGTGTTTTGATAACCACCATTCACTTTCAATATAAGGGACGTATAAACCAGTTATCTGTATATTTAATACAGCTTGATGTGATCCCACTGAAAGCAGTTTGCTTTTAATAATAGTGCTGTTAGAAGTACGTTAGTGTGTGTATGTTGTGTTGGTATCTCTGGGAGTTAGGCACCCCTAGTCCCTTACAGGGACAAGGACCCAGTGTGTTGCTCTGCAAGGCAGCATCCAGCCCAGCAAAATCATGTCAAATTCCTGTGCCATTTGAATGTGTCACGCCACTGAAAGTTATTTTCTGCTGTCCAAATAATGGTTGGTGAGGAAATCATTAGAATGAGTGCTGTAACATGGTACTAGAATTAATAGCTTTATAACAAAGTACTATTTAAATGGCAGTCACTGTTTTAATATTTCTAGTTGTGTAGTCCTGATGTTGCAGCTTTTTTGTTGCTTTTGCTGACAGTGCTAGTATATTTTTATTTCTGTGCCTGTAGCATTTGCCAAACGTTTTTTTCTGTACCTGCTATTCTCCAGCTTGTTCATTTATTGTATGTTTTTTCTATTAAATGTAGATCTTTACAAACAGCTTGTAATCTCCGAGGTGTAGGAAAGCTCTTGCACCTCTTTAGAATTGAAGCGTTGTAAGATACAATGGTAACTGTCAGCATGCTGAAGCTCATTGTCCTTCTGTCCCCTGACTCAATCTCAGGTACCTCTCAACAGAAATGAGGGCTTAAAACAAAGGGAACAGATTTCAGATGACATCATTATTTATGATGTCACTGAGGATGTGGGTGATGAAGAAAATCCCATGGGTGATGAAGAAAATCTTCCGGTTACACCAGAAGCAAATGAAGATACCACTTCAGATTCTTCCAAGTAAGAAGTCTCTAGAAGTCTGTATAGATAACTGGCTTTCAGTGTCCTACGATACGCAATAATTCAGATGTCTTACAGAATTCTTTCTAATGAAGTGGTCAGAATTACTCAGTACTCTTGCACATACAGAAGCTGCATCTGTGAATTCACACTAGGTTCTGATTTATTGACCTCCGGATTTGTTCCTAATAGTTAATTGGCTGTTGGAGTTTTAGTATGCAGCAGATAGAAACTAGTGAGAAGCGATCTGTATTGTTGCACTCTTGTTAAATATACTACTTGTCCAAAGACAGAGTAAGTGATGTCTTCTTACTTTTGGTTATGAATACAGACAGGAACGACTTCCCTTGTTTTTACAGATTTTATGGAGAATAATTTGCATGTGCTGTTTGTCAGGTGTTGGTGTGGTCTTTTAACTTTATTAAGCCAGTTAATTTCAGGGTCATTTTTCAGTCCCAAGAGTTTTGTCGCTATGTTCCTTCCTGTCTGTACTTAGCATTATAGAAGTAGTTCATCTTTCAGCTATGAGCTGTTGTAACTTGGTCCAGGGATTGAGATGCAACTCTCTTCCTGAGTTGCATGGTATTGATAGAGCCTGTATTATGCCTCAAGGAATAAAACTTAGATATTTCTAGATTATACTTGAGCTAGTTCTTGTTCAGCTGATGTCTCGGAATGCATTCTCTGATAGAAAAGCTTCATGAAGATAAGGCTGTGATGAAGCGGCAGCACAAGTAACACCTACTTAAGGGTTAAGAAAACCAGAAATGGATGAAAGCAAATTGTTTGAGACTCTTTCTTGGTTTTTAGGTTGCCTTCCTGGTATACATAACAAGGTTAATTAACTACAACACTGTTGACTGAGGTCCTTTATGTTATGGATGCTCCAGAGTTGATTCTGTTCAACAAGAAAGATGCAAAATATTTATTGTCTGTCTAGTTTGATGGCCTCACATGTTTTGGTCCACTTCGTACATACTTTATATTTATATGCGAGTTTACAGTTGTTTTAATGCAAAAAATATGTGTTCCTCTGTCTTTTTAGTAGTTATTATGGTCTAGCACACAGTGTCTGCTAACTGAGCTGCATTAACTATTGAGCATTAAAGCATCATATCCATGGAAAGTAGATACTTAGTATCTTGCTGTGTTTCATATTAAAAAGCAGTAGGAAGGTTTATTTCCTTATAGTAGCTTGTCTAAAATGAGAAGTAACTAAACCTGTGGAATAGTTCCAATTTAAATGAGCGTATGAAATGCTTTAATTCATTTGTCTCATATTACAGCTGTAGTCATTCTCCTGATATTGTAATTGTGGAAGACGATAACGAAGAAGAATATGCCCCTGTAATTCAAGGAGATAAAAGCACAGAATCAGTTGCTGTCCCAGCTAATGATCCCCTGAGCCCTGTCAGTGACAGTACAAGCCCACTCATGTCAAGTGCTCTACAGCTGAACAACCAGTCAGCTTTAACGGCGGAAGATCCGGTCTCAATGATGGATTCCATACTCAATGAGAATGGAGTAATTTCACAGAATATAAATCTTCTTGGAAAGTGAGTAGCCTGGTCTTCTGTTTTTTCAAGGACTAGAACTGATTGTTTGACTGAAGTAAAAAGAACTGAATAGTAGTTTCTATTGAGAGCTTCAAATCTATAGGTTACCTTTATTCTAGCCAGTTTCTAAAGATCCTTCTATTTTAAATATTTTAAGATGGGACCCCTGATTTTCATTGTGAAGCGAGTGAGTTGGGGTGCATAATCTGACAGTGTAATGTTGTGGATATTGTTGTTCAAATTGTCAGGATTTATCTGCATAGCTCTTGCAGGTGGATGGGACTCATTAGGGCTACCTGGATATAAGAATCACATCTCTGCTAATGTCATGTCATGGTGTTTGGTTGATGTGACGTCTGTTTTGGAGCACCCTGTACCCTTTACTTGGGTGCTCCTCTAGAGAGGCTAGAAGTTTCCATTTTTTCCCAGAGGTTGTTTCTAATGAGAGACTTAGTTCATTCTAGTTCTGGTGAAGATTTTTAGACACATGTAGTACATCTGTGTAAAGCTTAATTCTGGATTTCTCTTCCTTTTGTTCAGGAATACAGCAATAAAATACTGTTTGTCTTCTAGAGTTGAACTCCTGGATTATCTTGACAGTATTGACTGCAGTTTAGAGGACTTCCAAGCCATGTTATCAGGACGACAGTTCAGCATAGATCCAGATCTCCTGGTTGATGTAATTTTCACTGTTTATTTTAAGTATTTTGGTGATACACTACAGAAAATGTTTGCGGGTACTGTTTAAAATAGATTTAAAACACAACAGGTATTTTTATCTTTTTGCCTTTCTTTTAAAAGAGGAAAGTTATGAATATTTGTGAATATGTGTTTCTGGGGCGCTGGTATAATTCTTAGTGCTACACCACTGCTCAAGTGAATGCTTAAGTTTTTGATTGAAGATTGGCTTTCTTAATGAAATAATGCTTATATTTGTTGCTACACAAACTTAGACAGCAATTAGATTTAATACTCTTGCTTTGAAATAGCACAGCATATCATCTGTGGTCTTCTCAACGAACTGGAGTTAAAAAGACTCTTGGCATTTTATTTTACAAGTTTCTCTGCCATTTCAGATTATTTCTTAGGAGTACGTATATGTTCTCGGGTTTCTCTTCAGATTTATGTCAAGTAGAATGGTCTTGGTTGTAAGGGACCTGGGCATGTCAGCTAGTCCAGCCCTCTTGCTCAAAGAATGGCCAGCTTGAAAGTTGGATCATGTTGCTCAGGACCTTGTTGACTCAAATTCTGAAATCTCCACAGATGGGAGATTCCACAGCCTCTTGTTGGGTGCCTGTTCCAGTGCTTGACTCTTCTTTGTGAAGAATTTCCTTATGTCAGTCACAATTTTCCCTGTTGCAGCTTATAGCTCTCGCCTCTTGTCCCTTGTCCACCTCTGTGGAGTTTGTCTTCTCTGTAACATCTCTTTAGAAGCAGTGGGAGAGTGCAGTTATCCTCCCTTGTCTGCCCTCTCCAGACAAGCTTAGCCAAGCTCCCTCAGCCTCTTGTATGTCATGAGCCCCCAAACATCTGTGGCCCTCCGGATGCCCTCTAGTTGGAAATCTCTTGTACTGGGAGGCCTAAAACTGGACACTCTTCCCCAAGTGGCCTCAGGTGCTGTGTAGAGAGAAGGAGTTTCCAGTGACTTCCTGGCTATGCTTTGCCTGTAGCAGAGCATGCCTCCCTGTAGCAAGGCCCTGCTGCTGGCTCGTGGTTGGGTGTTCTCTGCCACGAATCCCAGGTCCCCTCCCCGAGGAGCAGCTCCCTGTCCATTTGTGTCCCAACTTGGGCCAATACATGAACTTATTGTGTCCTAAATGCATTTGGCTGTTGAACCTGATGGGAGTGCCCGTTGGCTCCTCTCCCACTTTGCTGAGATCCGTCTTCCAGCAGCTCTGCTCTCCCACATACTGTTGACTCCTTCCAGTCTGGTGTCACTTGCAAACTTAATGATCAGGGTGTGTTCTTCCTTATTGTACGCAGAATTCTCCATGCAGCAATGTAAGAAGGAATTGGTGTTTTAAGACCGCAGCAAACCATGTTCGTCTAAGTAGACATAATATAGTTGTTTCCTTTGTGACTGAGGTTCATGGAATTCCAAACCGTTATGCTCCAAAACTAGGGGTTTTTTTGCAAAAGTGGTAACTACCTGTAAATAAACTGTAATCCGAATAGAGGGTGAAAACATGAAGTACAGGGATTATTATCACACATGTAGATGTGATGTTCTTGTGTTTGTAATAGCAGCATCGAGGTACCTAAAACTTGATGTGTTTTGTCTTATTCAGCTTTTTACAAGCTCCGTGCAGATGAATCCCACAGATCACATCACTAATACCAAAGTAAGTCTTAAATCCGTTGCTCCATGTACACAGTAGTGAGAGATGCAAACTTTATTCATCCTTTACTGTTTTTTTTTACTGGTATAATAGCACTTTTTTCATGCTTTGGCTTTCAAGCCTTCCATGGGAATAGGAAGGCTGCAGCTGAATTTATCCTGTTTGTTAGGCTTTAAGCAGAAACAGGAAAAGCACACTAATTAATAATGTCCTTTAAAACTTGTACTACCTTGAGGCCAATACCCGTACATTGTACCAGTCTCTTGACTTTTGTATCCTCTAAGATTTTAGTACTTGCAGACATGGTGCACACTTTGTCAGAATGGTTTCATTTGCACTGTTTGGTGGGAAAAGAAACACAAGAATAAGCAGTAGAGCGAAGATCTAGCTCTTTGAATTTTTTCTAATAGTTCATCAGCTGTGTTGTAGTGTCATTGGAAAATGCTTTAAGCATGTGTTTAAGATTTTGCTTTGTTTTCAGATGGAGACAAAGGGAATAGAAACTACAAAGAATAATGCTGGTCCAGCGGCTTCACAGGACACACAAGTTTCTAAGCCCAAATCAGGTTAGTTGTAGCGTTTTGTTCAAAGTTTAACAGTTGAACAAGCATTGTTCTAAAAACCATCTCAGTTATTTGCTCTTTGTCAGGTTTTATGTCATGCTGATAAGCAAATAACTAAAACAAAATACGTAACTATACTTGCTAGTTAGGTTTTTTGGCACTGCACCAGGTACAGAGAAACTGATGGTTTTGCAGGAGAATCTGAACAACTAATATTATGCAAGAATGTAACAATTCTTTAATCGCTCATGTAAAACAAATACCTATAACGTTTTTTCTTAATTATTCTTTAAATAAATTCTGTGGGTTGGATTTTTTTTTTTCTTCTGCACATAGAAAGGCAGTGAACTGATAATGTTTTGGGAATTTTTTTTGCCCTTAGATAAGCAGCTCATACAGTACACTGTGTTTCCACTCCTTGCATTCCTCGATGGGAACCCAGGCTCTGCCGTTGAGAGTGGGAGCTCTGCAGCTGAAACTCCTTCCTCTGCTGACAAACCCCTGGAAGTGGATGAGCTCCTGGAGAGCAGCCTGGACCCTGAGCCCACCCAGAGCAAACTGGTGCGGCTGGAGCCCCTGACAGAGGCAGAAGCAAGTGAAGCCACACTGTTCTATCTATGTGAACTTGCCCCAGCACCCATGGACACAGACATGCCCTTCTTGGATAACTAATGTAATGGGGACTCTGTATATAGTCATGAAGAGGAACTATTTATTTAGAATATTGTTTGGTATATGAGTTTTTTGTAAATCACTGTTTTATGTAACCAGATAACGTGGAATCTAAAATACCTTTCCTATGTTACTTCCTACAAGCAATTGCTTAACTACACGGTTAGTCAGGCTGTTAGACACGGTTGGCAGTACCAAGTCAGACTGTTACTGTACTGCTGTCAAATACTTGGTATTACACATATCACTAAATATCCTGGGTAACCGAACACTTGTTAATAGTAAGCATTGATTTATGATTTCTTATACTTCTGGTCTACAGTATGATGATGTAAACTAGTAGTGTATGGTTAGGGAGCACTGACTTTCTGTATCTTGGGTTTTTTCTATTTTTTACAACATTTTGTTTAACAAACATGAGGCTTTTTTGGGATGGGGGGGACCAGGACCTGATGTAGGCTTTTTTTTTCCCTGCTTGAACTGGGAACAAAGTGCCTGTACCTTGCTAAATCTTGGTTCTGCCTTACTTTCACTTCAGTGGAAGTGCTCACACATAGCACAAACTGGGGAAAAGTTCTTCTTTACGGCTGCCAGGCCCCTTGACTGCATGAGTACTTTTACTTGGACCATCTACTCTGATAAAATAAATGTTACTTAAGTGTGGTACTTGTTAGGTGTGATACTCTTATTCCATGTGCCTAGTAGATGTGGATTTAACAGCCTGTACCATGAGGTCTGCTGCTATGCATGTTTATTGGAAAATAGTTTCATTATCTCCAACCTTCAAGATTTCTTTATAAGCCTCCAAAACAAGTGGTTAATGCAGCAAACTGTGTTTTCTGTTAGTACTACAAAAAAAGAATGTTTTGTCCTTCATTTTCTTACTGCAAGCTGTGGTGGAGCCCTGTGGCTTTCCTTCCTGTGGAAGAACTCTACCCCTACTCAGAGTGGTTCCATTGTGTCTTTTACCAGTCTTCCATGTTTGTTCAAGTGAACTGCCTGTGGCTGTATTCCAGAGCTGAACACCAGAGGGGTTACTACAACACAAAGTGAAGGTGCACCCAACACACTTGTAATTAAATCATCTCACCCTGAGCTCCTGATTAATACAAACAGTAAGCTAAACCTTAACTGAAGATAAAAGTTTTCTTCCCTCTCTGCCCTCAAAGCTGTAGATGGGATGGTTTGAGAGGCGCCCATGTGTAAGCTATTCCAGTGAAGGGAGAAACTGGGTTTTAGTAACAGAAAAACACCTTTCGCAACTCTGGCACTACATGCAAAGTTTCTTCTCTTTTTTTTTTTTTTTTTTTTAAAAAAAAGGAGCAGTCTAGCCACTTGTACAAGAAGTGTCTCCATAGACACAGCTGTCTGTCCATCTTCCTAATCCAGTGACTAGCTATTTGTTACAGGACACAGGTATTAAAGCTGGTGTCCAGGTGTTTTATGCAAGCTTAACAGTCACAGGTGCAATACCATGCAGCAGCAGCAGCTAATGCAGTAGGAATGCAGTTACAAGTCTGACACATGGTCGTGTTTTCAGAGAGATGACTGCAAAGGGCACCGAGAAAACTGTCAAAAATTCCATGCAGGGGGTTACATGTGATCTCCCAGAGAGCCCGGAGCTAACTGCCTTACCCATGCACTGGGCAGCACCGTCAGCTGTTGCTTCTCAGATGACAAGTGCTGTAAAACATCCCAGGAAGAGAAGGAGAGAAGACAATATAAACCCTACCCACATTTGGCAGGCATATGAGACATTAAGTCACTGGACATTTCATCCAAATTTATTTATTAATAAGGTAACAACATATTCAAAATTATTACAAGCCTTTACTAATCCTTCCATTACCATCTCAAGTTTGACCGACATGTTCAACTTTTGCAGTAAGTGTCAGTATTTAGGTGCAGAATTAAAACAAAAACTTAGAGAATAATTAGCAACAGGAAGTAACGGTATAAACACCACGGTAACAAATCAGCATGACATCTGCTGAGGGCTCTAGGGTCACTCCCAGTCAGGCTGCTCTAGTCTCAGCTGTAGCAAGTAACAGAGATATAAATAATGCAGCTTACATACTTCAGTTACAAAGCAGCAAGCACAAAAGCATTTAAGGTTTCATAACTGCACAGGAACTATATAGTATTTTAATCAAACAGATTAATGTCTTACCTCGTGCCTAGATTTAGACTTTCTAGGCTCAAGTCCATCTCTGGCAATGGACAAGCAAAATACCAAATACATTAAAAGATTTCAAAATTTAGAGCCCCAAATATATTACAAAACACTGTTATTGAAGCCTCAGTTAATGCAAGCCTCCTTTAGTTACTGTAATTTCAGTGCTCCTTTTCCTCAATTTCTTTTTTAACAGCAATACTCAAAAAAGTCCTCTGAAGGGCTTACACGGTTTTCACCACTCCGCTCCTTGCAAACTCCGTGATTGTAGCTTAGCCAAGAAAGAAAGCGGCACACAAAACAGCAATAAATTACAGCACAGCTATCCCATTTAAACTACTTTTAAAAATAATAATACATAGATGCACATTGTAAACAGGTGCCTTAAAAACATGCTTCTGAGCATCTGATACCGGGATGTTTTTCACCAGGGTGTCCGTCCTCCTGCCTGCAATGGGGCACATCAGACCCAACAGCACCAAGGAGGACATCAGCTCCTCCAGCTTCAGGTGCAAGTTTCCCCATTTAACATCGGTGCTCCAGGTACTTCTGGGAACAGGTCAGGCTGTTCGTGCCAAAACACTGCAAGATGTCCAGTGAACTCCAACATGCACAATTTTGAGTCTAACAATGCTTACTCAAGACTTACTTTGGAATCAAGGCAACAGGGGTCATCAAAGGCAGCCCCTCCTTTGCTTGCAAAGCCTGATCTAATACCGGTTTGTTACCCGAATTAACGCTTGCACTTTTTTCCTACAGCTAATGCAGTTGAGGGGAAAAAAAAAAAGAAAAAAAAAATCAACCTACTTCCAAAAGGTCTTGATCTTGCATCTAATGCTCCTGAAGCACTCAATCTAGAAGTAATCCTATGAAAACCATCATTATAGCAATTGTCACTGAGCTCAGCTAGAAAAAGTCATTTAGTGAATTGACAAAAGACATGACTCAATGTAATCATGCAGAATAAAGCAGGGCATACTACATGGACAGCACACGCACACACGCGCGCACACACATATTTACAACTGCACTATTATCTGGAATACTGTTTGTTTCAAAGACACGGTGAAGCGAGCACAATATCCCTAGAGAGCAGCACAGCTTAGTCAAAGTCACGGTTTGTAAGAACCAGCGGAGCAACCAGAGTCCACACGTACAGCACGATGCCAATCCAGCTGGAAGATATCTTCACCCAGACAGACGGCCATTTGCTGGTCATCGTCTCATACGAAGAATCCGGACTGTGATAGAAGGAAAAGAAAAATAATTTGCAATTTTTGTTTCAGTATGACATACTTGTGGAGTAAGCCACTCTCAACACTGCTTTCAGAGCAGATCATTTTCACTTCAGCTCCACACCTCAAAGGACATCTCTACCCTTCTGCCAGGCAGTTGATGCCAATCTGTACAAGAACACCATTTGTAAGTTGGTGTCACAGCAAGGTGGAAAGTAACAGCAGCCCAAAAAAATATTTAGTAAGAGAAGCCATCAGGAAGCAGAAATAATTACGAGGAATCTCTAAGCAAATCTGTGGAAAAGCAGGAAATGGATAGCACTTATAGGTACAAATAATGCACTTTACTTTGCCAACAGACAACACCTAGAACTAATAATCTTGATGTCATACTGACCCAAGCAGGGCCACAAATCAATTCCACAGCACGACTATCTATTGATAATTACTTCTGAAGGGAACACCTTTCTAGTGTTGCTATTTCGATACAAATTGTCCTTTAACAAATTACTAGAGACCATAATTTATATTTTTAAATTCTGAAGAACATCTGCTCAAGCTGTTAACATGGTAACAATTCACACAGAGCAGGACTATTTTATTGTGAGGATTTTTTTCCAGGGAGCAGACAACCTAATTTCCTTCCACCAGACCGCATCACAGAATGGCTGAGGTTAGAAGGGACCTCTGAAGGTCATCTGGTCCAACAATCCCTGCTCAAGCAGGGACACCTAAAGCCAGCTAACCAGGACTATGCGAAGATGGCTTCTGAATACCTCCGAGGATGGGAACTCTACAACCTCCCTGGGCAATCTGTGTCAGTGCTCGGTCAGGTGTTTCCTGATGTTCAGAAGGAACTCCCCATAGCTTCAGTTTGTGCCCACTGCCTCCGGTCCTGTCACTAGGTACCACCAAAAAGACCCTGGCTCCATCCTCTCTGCACCCTCCCTTTAGGTATTTATATGCATTGATAAGATCCCCCTGAGCCTTCTCTTCTCCAGGCTGACCATCCCCAGCTCCCTCAGCCTTTCCTCATATAACAGATGCTCCAGTTCCTTTGCTGGACTCTCTCCAGTATGTCCAAGTTTCTCTTGCACTGGGGAGCCCAGGACTGGACTCAACACTCCTGGTGTGGTGTGACCAGTGCTGAGCAGATGGGAAGGATCACCTCTCTCCTCAACCTGCTGATATAACATGTCCTGTCTCTCCTTTTTCCACCTCTTGGTACCAGACGTTGGCCTAGTGTTTACTTATTTTTAGCTGTTACAGAATTTCAGACTCTATCCTGTTCACTTTAGCAGGACATATTTCAGTAATCCAGTAAATCATGAGAATTATCCTAGAAAATATGATAGGCACTTGTGAACAAGGTTGGCTACTGCAGTTTTCAAATACAATTAATTTAATATAGATGAAGCACTATACTACCCTTGAGCAGTTCCGTAAGACCTACAGCCCTCAAAGCACACAACTTCTGCCTCCTCGTCGAGCAAACGACAGCATTTTGTATCCTCATTATTAGCACAATATATTATCAAACATAAATACCTGTACCAGTTGGTAAGTGTCATCATGATATACAGTGATGCCAGGAAAAGCATGAAATGAAAGAAGGAGTAGCTGTAAGTAACTCCATCCCTCTCGTTATCTATGGCTCGGTGAACATCATCTCCATCATCAAGGGAGCCGTCACTCCTCGGCATTCCGTCCTCTATCAGTGTTGATTCATCACTGGTCAGCATCAGCTTGTTAACTTGGCTGTTGTTGGATGTTCGGATGCTGTATTTGACAGGAAAAGACACAGCATAGTTACCCAAATAAATGCAATTCAGTATCTGAAAGCGAGAAGTAATACAAGTTAATAGATTTTTTTTTTTAAAGGAATCTTACCTTGAATAGAGAACACACAGCAAAAACAAAACCAGTCCTACAATTCCTTGTGCATCCCACCACTGAACTACCTGACCTTGGGTTGGAATGGTGGTGCTGTTGTAACCAATGATGCTGAGCAAACTTGGGTTACAGCGCCTATCTGTGGGGGAAATTACATTAGAACTTACATAAAACAAGAACAGAACAAATGTTTAATAGTACATTTCCACACTGAATGCACGGTAAAAGAAAGGAACTTTGTGACCGTGACAGTCTTGAAATAAAAAAAGCTTTGAATCTAATTTTAGTCTCTCTAAAGCAACAAATGACAGTACGTGGCATAAAAATCTCTTTGTGCAGATAAAAGGATTTTAAACTTACATAAGATATGCATCAACTGCTTTACTGTTCCATCTCATAGAATTAGATGCAACAAAATAAAAATGCTCTGCATATTAAGCTTTAGAAATTCCACCGCTAGAAAACAAGTTTGACAAACACATACTCTGCAGATGGGGTACCAGAGTCATCTCAGAGTTGGAAAAGAATGCTACAAAGTCAGCTTCATATTAACTGTTCCCAACCCACAGCATTCACAGACCACACAGATGAAACAGCCGAAAGTGGCAGACAATCTTATTTCTTCATAATTAGTGAAGGAAATGGATATGACTCATATGTATGCTGTTACACAGCAGCACCAAAGATTGTCCATAATTAAGATAAAAGCACCAGAGACCAAATTAAAAACACCCAAATCAGTATTTGGCAGTTTACTTTAATCACCAGAATTTCTAAATATATTTATTTAGGGGTTTTTGGTTGTTTGGGTTTTTTTCCTAGAGATGCTCAGCTGTTTTTGGACATAAGAAACACTGAAAACATTGATACATTTTTAAAAATCCTCAATTCAGAAAAATATAATCAGTAGCACCTCAGTCACCAGGCAAGAAACTTGAAACTTAGTAGGGAGATGAACCCTTCAGTCACCTTGGGAGAGTTGCGGTAATCTGCAAAAACTAAGCTTTAGAACACTGCAATCCTACTGATAATTGGTAGAAATTCTTCCATACAATAAGCACAGGAACAAGTGAAAAACACATTGTCTTTGGGAGAACTATTTCTTTGGTATTATTACAGAAAGTTGCGGGGGAAGAGAACACAAACTAATGAGTCCTACCTCTAACTTGCATGCATTATAGTCCCCCATTCTAATACTGCCTTACAAAAAGGTGAAGATAATGCAAATCAACTCTCGCCTCAGTTAAAACCAGTGTTTCTACACAGAAAGCCCCCGAGACATCTGACGCATCCACCCAGATGGAACTGGTAAGGAAGGAGACTTCAGTACAGATGGTAGATTGCAACAAGTGCCCAGATCCTTTCTCTGAAGAAAAAGTAAGTACCTGCAAAAGCTGCGCACAGGTTGATGACCTGTGGCGTCAGGTTGCTGAGTTGCAGGGAACAGTTAAAAGGCTGCGCAGTATTAGCGGGGACAAGATGGAGATAGGTAAGTGGTTTCAGAACCATGCTCCTGTGGTGGACACCACAGAGAATGAGGCACCTTGGACCCTCACGACCCACAAAAGCGGGAGTCTGCTTCAGTCCCCACCCTCCAGCATTACAACCAAAAACAAGTATGAAGCTTTAACAGCTGTTGACACCCATGAGCAAGGCCTGCAGGCAGCACACAGTGGATACCGCAAAAAGAAACGATGAGTGCTCATAGTGGGTGACTGTTAAAGGGCAGTGAGGCACCCATCTGCCAACCTGACAGGGAGTCACAAGAGGTCTGCTGCCTTCCAGGAGCGAAGGTCCGAGATGCTGCCAAGATGGTGCTACAACTTGTCAAGCGCACAGACTACTATCCATTGCTACTCTTTCGTGTGGGCACAAGTGACACTGCAAGCTGGAACCCAGGCAGAAACAAGGAAGACTACAAGGCCGTAGGGGTGCAAGTGAAAGATACTGGTGCTCAAATTATCTTTTCCTCCACTTTACCAGTTGGAGGAAAGGGTGCAGCCAAAAACAGATGTAGAATGCAAATCAACTTCTGGCTTCATGGCTGGTGCTGTCATGAGGGTTTTCGCTTTTATGACAATGGGACATTCTTCAACAAGTATAGCCTGCTAGGGAGGAATGGGATCCACCTGTCTAGAAGAGGTAAGGGAATGTTTGGCAGCAGGCTGGCCAACTTGGCAAGACAGGCTTTAAACTGAAGGACTCAGAGGGTGGAGTCCAAAGTGGCAACACTCATGCCATTGCAATCAACTGGGGAATAAGCCAGGTCAACCTGAGCAACGACAATGTTCCTTAGCTGCTTCCAAAGACATGAACCAGAAGACCAACCACCTCAAGTATATGTATACCACTGCCCACAGCCTGGGGAACAAACAGAAGGAACTGGAGCTCCATGCCCAATCAGAAAGTTACGGTATCATAGGAATAACTGAAACATGATGGGACAACTCACATGACTGGAGGATCGCGATGGATAGCTATGGGCTGTTTCATAACGACAGGCAGGGAAGAGGAGGAGGAGTTGCTCTTTATGTTAAGGAGAACATTGAATGTAAAGAAGTCAACTATGGCGACTGTGGAAGCCCTGTTCAATGCCTCTGGGTCAAGATCAGTGGCGTCATCTCTAAGGCAGTTCTTATAGTAAGGCATCTGCTACAAACCTCCAAACCAAGATAAGGCAAATGAAACAATATTTGGGTCACTTAAGCAAGCTTTCGGTCAACAGAATCTGTTTCTTATGGGTGATTTCAACCACCCAGACATTTGTTGGAAGAACAATACAGCAGCTCATCATCCATCAAGTTCCTGGAATGTGTAAAGGACTGCTTCCTCCTACAAATGTTCAATGTGCCAACCAGGTATGAGGCACTGCTGGACTTACTACTCACAAACCAAGAAAACCTGCTTTGTAGTATCTCGGTTAGTAATAGCCTTGGCTGCAGTGATCACAATATTGCGGAGTTTGAGATCCTGCTGAGCACGCTGAAGGTTAGCACTAAGACAAAGGTTTTAGAAGGGCAAATTTCAGCTCGCTCAGAGCTCAGTTGGGAGGGATTTTGTGGGAAGCTTCCACAGAGGATAAAGGAGCTAGTGAATGCTGGGAGTTTTTTCAAGAACACTCTCCTGGAAGCACAAAAACAGTTCATCCCTTTTAAAGGTAAGGGAAGCAGGTGGAGCAAGAGACCCCCTTGGCTTAACTGTGAGCTTCCGAGTCTGCTCAAAACCAAGACGGAAGTGTACCGGAGATGGAAAAGTGGATGAATACCCATTGAAAACTATAAGGATATTGCCAGGGCAGGCAGAGATGCAGTTAGAACATCAAAAGCTCGGCTGGAATTGAAATTGGCCAGAGATGTCAAAAACTACAAGAAAGGGTTCTTCAGGTACGCAAACAACAATCAGAAACAGAAGGAAAATAGTGGCCCACTGTTACAAAGGAGACATGAATTAGTCACCAACAACACTGAAAAGGCAGAGGTTCTCAACACTTTCCTCACCTCTGTCTTTACCAGCACTGTTGGGGCCCAGGCCTTGGGAACAACAATCCAGGTTGACGCAAACACAGACCCACTGCCAGTGAGTGAAGAGTTGGTACGCAGACTATTACAGGAGCTTGACACATAAAAACTAATGGGCCCTGACAATATCCACTCGAGTGTGTTATGAGCTGGCTGACGTTGCTGCAAGGCCACCCTCCATAATCTTTCAGAAGTTGTGGAGATCAGGTGACATCCCAGAACACAGGAAGGCAGCTAATGTCACCCCCGTGTACAAGAAGGGCTTCAGGGAGGATCCAGGAAATTATAGGCCCATTAGTCTTACTTCAGTCCCTGGAAAAGTTACAGAACGAATCATCCTGGGGGCCATCACAAGTGAAATGAAGCATATGATTGGGAAAAGCCAGCACGGATTCACCAAGGGAAAATCGTGCTTGACAAACCTGATTGCCTTCTACAACAAGGTAACCTGCTTGGGTTGATGTGAGGCAAGTAGTGGACATTCTCTACCCGGATTTCTCCAAGGCTTTCAACACAGTTCCCCACAGCCTCCTCCTAGAAAAACCGATGCGTTACTTCTAGACAAGTGGTCTATGTGGTGAGTGGGAAGTGGCTGACAGACCACACCCAGAGGGTGGTTGTAAATAGCTCCTTTTCAAACTGGCAATCTGTCACAAGTGGGGTCCCCCAGGGATCAATATTGGGACCAACGCTGTTTAATATCTTCGCAAGTGATCTGGATAATGGGATCAAGTGTACTCTGATGAAGTTTGCTGATGACACCAAACTGAGTGGGGAAGTGAACACTGTGGAAGGGGGAACCACCCTACAGGAAGACCCGGATAGGCCAGAAGAATGGGCTAACAAGAACCTTATGAAGTTCAACAAGGATAAGCGTAAAGTCTTGCACCTTACATAATCCAAGAGTCCAGAGCACAGACTGGGATCTACCTGGCTTGGAAAGCCATGTGGAAAGGGACCCGAGGGTCCTGGTGGACAACAAGCAAAGTATGAGTGAACAGTGTGCTGCTGCAGTAAAGAAAGCCAACAGGATGCTGCATTGCATCAACAAGGACATCACCGCCAGAGATAAAGAAGTCATTATCCCAACTGTACTCAGCACTTGTCAGGCCACACCTGGAATACTGTGTTCGGTTTTGGACCCTGCTATACAAAGAAGATGTGGACAGGCTGGGGAGGGTCCAGAGAAGGGCCACGAAGATGATCAAAGGACTGGGAAATCTGCCACATGAGGAAAGGCTAAGAAAATTAGGTTTATTCAGCCTTGAGAAAATAAGGCTTAGGGAAGACCTTATCACCATGTTCCAGTATTTAAAAGGTGGCTACAAAGAAGATGGAGACTCCCTTTTTACAAGGAGTCACATGGAAAGGACGAGGGATAATGGGTATGAGTTACTCCTGGGGATATTCCGACTGGACACAAGAGGAAAATTTTTCACAATGAGAACAATCAGGCATTGGAATAATTTCCCCAGGGAAGTGGTGGATTCCCCATCATTGGACACTTTTAAGATTCAGCTGGACAGGGTGCTGGACCATCTCATCTGGACTGTGCTTTTGCCAGGAAAGGTTGGACCAGATGATCCTTGAGGTCCCTTCCAACTTGGTATTCTATGATTCTATGAATTTACTGCTGAACTTGTTACCCAAAAAGCCATATATTGCTACTACACTTACCTGGTTCATTGGTCATAGCTGACCAAGTCAAATACATTGTATAAACTGTGATCACAGAAGACTGCAGCAAACCAGATCTTGGCTGAGATTCCTACATGAAGAAGTCATGAAATAGCAAAGTTAGGCAATTAAAATATCTCAGGTATGATTATATTACAGGTTTCTGGGACCAATAATACAGAAAAAACAAAAGATAACGTAATTAAAACTATACCTGAATCCTTGGCAGAATTGACATTATAGAAGCACCAATACACAGCAGCATATTAACACTGATGAATGCCTTGTTTTCAGAACAACCTTCTGGATGAGTGTAATAAACATAAAACAAGACAATAGCTACTAGAGACAGCAGATAATTGACAGCTGTAGCTGACAGCAGAGCTGTAAAAAGAGACAAAAAAGTTAAAGTGGTTAATAATGGAGACTATTAAAATTGAAATAACATTGAATGATTGTCAGGTTTTGTATACGGTACACAATGACAGAATTAGAGAACAGCTCTGGGCTGAAATGTAAAGGAAATCAGTTCCTCTTAATACCCTGTTAAAAAGAAAGAACGCAATAAATGGGAAACCTGAAGCCATACTTGATTCTCCAGTGCTCCAACAGCAACCAAGAAGTGAAAGTATGAGGGAATGCTATTATACTACATACACTTCAGCTAAAAGCTTAAAAAGGAAACTGAAGGATTACTTCTCCAATAGAAAGAAAACCAAAATTTTATTTCCAAATTCAGTCTTATTAAAAACATTAAAGAGTGAAGTAGCCATTGCATGAAGACAGGCTGTCCTGTCTTTTGAAACACCTAAATTATCACATCTGAAACGCTTTATTAAAATTAACGTATCATTTCTGCAGCGAGATGACTTGTACTCTGCTTCGCTATCTTGGCCTTTCACTCAACATATACATTCAAAGAATGATCAACCAGCAGACAGAAGGAAAAAACCAATTCTTTGAGATGCTTATGCTCAACATAAAGCAGATGCAGGCCAGTTCATTTTTAATCAGCACTAAGGTGTAACAAAGCCTGTGACTGAAAAAAAAAAAACCAAAACCTACAATTGCCAATGCTCTGCTACCATAAACTGATGGCCTGCTCCCAGGGACATCTTATTACTCAGAGGCTGCTGTGCGCCCCCCCTCCCTCCTTATTTAACTTGACATCAAAAGGACAGCAAGACAATGGAGCTAAACTACACCATCTGAGAAGATGATACCTATGCACAAAGCAGCCCTTCTGCACTCTGGTAAAATGCATTACTCACTGAATAACATATTTAACATAATGTACAATGAAATTTAAAACTCGTTTGTAGTACAGTCCTTTACCTGCATACCAGCATCTTGAGTTTCCTTCCTCCATTTTTTCAACCCAAGATTCGTTCCAGGAGTGGGCAAAGTCAATAAGCAAGACCAGCTGAATAAGAATAAAGCAGAATGCTCCAGCCATACCTACATAAAACCACACTAAAAGAGAAATAAAACAAAACCAGTTCAGAACTATAGATAATTTACCACCGTGTCTTAAAGTCCCTAAACACAGAAAAGTGCTATAGTTGCACAGCTCCAATAAACTTTAAGACATCAGCATGTATTTAGTTTTGTTTTAAAACCAGTTATACTGTGGAAGACAATATTCCCTTACCAGTTGTAAATGGTCCCTCTGGTATGAAGAAAGCTCCAACACTAATTGCAAGGGCTGTTGCAAATTTAAAGAACCAGAATCTGAAGAGAAATTAAAAAAAAAAAAGAGTCAGGCAACTGCTGAAGCCTGATTTAATTCACAAAAACTCATAGCACACAAAATGCACATCCTTAAGAGTTGTTTTTTAATTCACTCATTCTTGACTTGCTTCTTTTGAAATAAGATAAAAATCTTATTTTATCTGCCCAAGATTTTTATTCTCCAGAAAGCTATGTTTAAACTGTGCTAGACAGAGTTTGACACATTTCCCAGAGATATCTCATTGATGTATTACAAATGAAGCTAGGGTGGAATATAATTGTGAGGGTTTCGGGGGTTTTTTTTAAGGTTTTTAACTACAGCAGTGAGATTATTGAACTGCCGGCAGATCGGAGAAATGGTTAAAAAAAAAAAGAAATCCCTATCTGTTCATAAGATTAAAACCAAAAAAATGTAGAAGATCTGACTGGTACCGACAATGGCAGAAAACATTATGCTGGAGTTCCTTACCAGTCTCGATTCATCTCCTACAAGAGAGATGTACAAAAGCCTTGGTTCTTTCCACCTAACTTCAGACTCCATAGGCCTACATTTGATGGGGATTTATTACAAGAACAAAAGCAGATGATTTATCCTTCACAGAAACAACACAATTAAATTCTAAGTCCCTGTTCCAGTGCAGTAGAACTGGATTTTTTCCCCCCCAGTAAAAGATATGCACTCATGGACAAACAAAACCGATCAGATGTTCCTAGAAAGCAGACAAGGAAATATCTTCCACCAAAGATTCACCAAACTCACCCCAAATACAGACTGTGTACAAATATACCCTGCATAGGGAACTTCAAATCAAAGAGTTATACCAACAAAACTACAAGAAGGTAAAGACTGTTTTTTCTGATCAGAGTGACAGGCAGCTCCAAATATAGGAGCATGTACTTCCAAACTGAATATAGCACAAAGACACGCATCACACCCCCGCAATGTCAAACACTTGCATGGTTTTCAAGTTTTCTATCCTTTCCCTTTTTCCCCCCCCCATACTTTGAACAAGTTTAATCTTCTGGCCATTACAATCAGGTGATGGTGACCAGAGGAATAAATTTTAATTGTGTGGAGAAGAGCTACGTGAGATGACAGAAGTGCAGAATATGAGAAAAATGGACTAATTCACTGGGATACAGAGACGTGACTAAACCCAGTTTGAAGATGAATTAACTTAGAACATTTGCAGTGTAATACATGCCCCACTAAAACTAGTTTTTGAATCCACGTGTGGAATTTTACTTTTTTAAAATCAATGTCATTCTCCATTATAGAGATAAGAACAGGTTCAAGTTTATATAAATTTCACCTCCAATTCCAGACTTTTTAAAGGGATCTTAACACTCTACCCATATAACGTGTGACAGCCAAAAACAATACTCATCTGAAGTAACACCTACAGTTGCTACACATTCTGTGCAAGCCAGCAACAATCCTGTGAACACATTATAACTGATTTTTTATATTATTGTTAACCTGAGGCAAGAAACCATTCCGACTGCTGTTACAAAAGCAAAGAAGGTGAACATTGGCACTGGACTACATTACTGGGCTTAACTTGCATGCAAGTATGAAAAAATTAGTACACATCCATGGGAAAAACTAATATTCTGAGTATTTCAGATCATTGACAGAAAGATTACATTGCAAAGTATTACTGAAGATACATAAAATTTCAAAAATCAAACCCCACGGTTTTCATAAAGCTACCTGTAATGCATACTATTGAAGCAACTAGTTATTACAGAAGTGTTGGAAGTAACATTATTAAATAAAGAAGTTTTTCCTCATTTTATGCTATAAATGTTTAATCTTATTATACTGAATATAAAATAAAATGATTTCTTCATTTTTCTGGCTTAGCTGTTAATAGCTTCCGTTAAATATAATCACCTTGAAAAAGCAGTAGCCTAAGCACTCACTATGACCACCAAGACTACTAGGCACCACAAATGGTTTTACCCTTTTTAGTGCCATGCCCTAGTATAAAAATTTGCATCTCCCTGGTCCAAGCAGCTACATTACAGGTAGGCTGAGCCTGGATGAAAACTACCACTTGTGTCAACCCGCAAGCTGAAATTCCACTATTATCTTCCATCTGATAATCCTGACTATAATAAAATATAAAAGAAACTTATTGGGGAGCTCAGAAACTAAATATGTAACTTGCTCTCCTTTATACAGAGGGCAAGACTGAAGAAGAGCCAGCAGAGGTGGAAGAGATATGTTATATATCTATGTGCGTGTATACGTAGAACTTGTCATTAAAATAAAACGGTTCAGCAAAGAGCAAGCGCTTACAAACATCAAAGTCAGGCGGAACATAATTCTTCAAGGACAGACGAAGTTTTTTCATCTATTTGCTGAAAACATCTCAGTGGAATGAAACTTAGTACCATTATTTATCTCTGAATTTTGTCATCTTTGGACAAAAGCAGAATCTAATCTTGGGAAACCTCTGGACAGATTATTCACTGCCATCATTCAGGCTCTGAAAAGTGACAGCCACGTATATCTCTTCCTCTTACAAAAATTAATCTACCATGTCTAAGAACTCTAGTATCTTTGAATGTCCTCTACTGCAACAACACTACTCTAACCACTATCAAATTCTTTGTTTGTGGAACAGTAAATTTGACCAGCGTGCTCAGCCACAGGCTTTATTTTCACAGTAGCTGCATCTCATATGCACACACTGCCCATCTCAGTTCTCATTTCTATATCTTACCCATTGTGCACCGCTGCTCTTGGGTCATTGCTGCTTTTCACTTTGATCATCAATAAGGAAAAGAGCAGGAAGAACATGGCCATACCAAAACACACACGGTACACCGCTTTGTAACCAACTAGTACATCGCAATTCACATGGCCGTGCACGCCAGGAATAGTTGTTCCCATCCCTCCATCACAAAATCCAGGAATCTATGATAAATACAAGATACTTCAGTGATCTGTAAAAGGCCTCCTGTGAGTAAATACATATTAGCAATTTATTAATATACACCTTATTAATATTGTAACATTATGCAACTATTAACATTGCTAGAAAATATCATACTGAAGGGCTGATTGTTAGTTACAGTCTAACCAGAATATTAAACACATTCAAGGAAAAAAATCCCACATAGGCAAATTCTAAACAAAACCAAAAATAAATATTATGAACAGTGGTGGATTGTTTTGTTTTGGGGTTTTTTTTGTTATTAGCAATTTCAGAACTTCTCAAAGAAATGCAGTTTTCACTTGTTGATCTGAATTAGGGGATAAATAAAAGATCTGGGATTTTATAAGTTTGACTTGACAGTTACTATCAAGTTCATGGCATAGCTAGGAGAAGGCAGCCTGCTTACATCTCTTTAAAACAGAAACAGCCTCCCCCCAAAAAGTAACGTCACAATCAATTAGAAGTATCTGTAACTTCCATATGAAACAGCTAAGAGTATCCTTTCCAGTCAGTACCAGGACAAGTAACACCTTTTTGAAGTCGTATCTACTTCAGAAGGCTGTAATTTTCTTTCCTAACATGGCTCTTGCTGAAGCTCTAATATGGTTATTATACCACACTGAAACAAACACTTAGAGATGAATTATTTAGGGAGAAGAAAATCAAAAGCATGCCTAACAGTCATTACTATCTAGTAGCAAAAAATTAAAGACAGCAAAATGAAGACTAACAGAACCAAAGCCCATGCAACCCAAGTTCAGTGAACCTATAAGCTCTCCTGTAACTCAAATTATCACTCTGTATAATTTTACATACACTATTTTACCTTCATATAACTAATACAATGTAAAATCCTATAAGCACTCCCTAATATCCTTAGTGAAAAATATGCTTCTATCATTAGTGAAAAATATTTGTTATGCATTTGCAGACTTTAAAATAGAATTTTAACTGGTACAGCACAATGAAACTAGAAGGTATCTTAGACTGTGGTTATTTTTGATTTTTTTATTAACAGCAATCAAAATTAATCAAGTGCCACAAATACAAGCATATCAATAATACATAATTTAAAACTTAACATATATAAATTATATTTTTTTGTTTGATACAAGATTTTATTTTTTTCTGCTCTGAGCTATTAAAGAAGAGGTATGACTTTATTTCTAAATAGCGCTTTTCAGCTGTGCAGTGACTGTCCCGTGAGTTCTTTGCTTATTTGATCTACAGTCAAATTAATGCTGACTGAAACACAGGTGACAGCAAAATTATGTATTGCCAAATAAAACCCATTCTTTTAAGATGTTTTTTCCAATTATCTGTGACATTTATTCTATCAAACATGTTAGTAAAGAATTAACCTGACCTTCTTCAGCTGCTCTTCCATGCCTGGTATTAACATCACACAGGCAACGCTCACACCAAGAAGTAAAAAGAATGCATAAATCAGACGAGTTATGGTGGAGTTGTTTCCACTGGGGCAGCATCGGCACAGGAGGCACGGGGCACTTCCACATAAGCACGGTATCTGACAGAGAGACAGAACATAAATCCTTTAAGAAGTTTTGCATTACCAGATTTCAATATTTAATCAGGCTGTGTAGATCAGAAGTTATGATGGAAAATGACTCATCCTACGCATCTCATCACTAGTGCGGACTAAATCGCTGCAACATGTCACAGATCCCCCTAACAATCCTGGCAGAACTTCCTAATGCACCACCACAGAGCGAAATTAGTGCTATGTCAAAAGTAATCATTTACCCATTCAGAGGAAATAAAGACTGGATTCAGGCTTATGCGTTGTCTTGAATTTTATTTCATTTCGGCTAAATGAGATGCAAGGATTGCTTTTAGTTAACAACTATATTCTCCTTTCCACAGCTGTATAGATTAAACAAATAGATTGCGGAAAAAAATTTGAGCGCAACTGGGATCTAGGTACACTTTCAGTATCTGGCAGAGTAGGGCCACAACTGTCACTGGGGCCATCAACATTACTGGAGCACAAACAATAGGTAAAATGGCCTAAAGCTTAGGTTGCAAATTATTGCATATTTAGCAACTATTCATGCATCACATAATTCTCTGTCAGCTGACTAAATTAAGTTATGCAATATAAAAAGTTACAAACTGCAAGAACAAAGCAAACACAGTACACATTATCCTCACTATCAAATACCAATGGCAAAAGTGGACAGGAACACTGTACAGTTGTAATACAATGAGGAAAAAAATTAGGACAAAAGTTACCTGTATTCAACTCTTAAAACAGAAGGTTGTGGGAAGAAGGAAAGGGAGCAGACAATGCTATTTCAATGTGGGGGGGAACAGTGACGTGTGTGTGTTTAAAAAAAAAAAAAAAAAAAAAAAAAAAGAACTTTATCCCTTTGCAATTTTCTGCCACTTGCTGAGTGACAATTCAGGAAGGAAAAGAAGGGGAAGATTCCATGAGTATGCATAAGCCAAAAGAGGAAAGGTACAATCAAAAATGTTTTAGGGTTGGGTTTTTTTTCTATTTACAAATAAATTATTTTGCCTAGAAGATAATATCCCAGAGAGCAGTTAACAACTAAGTTTTGGAGGCCACATATTTTTCAGCTTAAGTAAAGTTACCAAGCGAGTGCTGCCCCATCTGAGCTACAAGAGACTGCGCAACCTCTGACAAAGATACTGAAGGGCGGCAAAAACCCACCCACCTTCCCCTCCAGCACACATGAAGGGACACCTCCACCATGTGACAAAAGCCACGGGTGTTAATCACCACATCAAAGACACCCCATCAGTCACATAAGAACATGACTAGTTACACAGCCACATGACCAGTGCATGTCAATCATCCAGTATGACTGCCATGCGGCAGGGAGACTTCTTAGAAGTTTAGTCATGTGACAAACAAAAATGCCAGCAGTCTGATGCTACAGGGAAAGCCCCAGGACTGGCAGGGAAGAGCAGACAGACTGCCACAGCGCTCTCCTGAGAAGCCCTCAGGAAAAGGCTCAGATTATCTATTCTTACAGGTTCAACCAGACCCACACACTGGACCCACAAACGGGGTCTTTTAGGTAATTTCCATGTATTCTTTTTGTAATTGTGTTCCTTTCCAAGGATGAAGGAGCCAAGAATTTTCACTCCACTATGCTACAGAATCATTTTTAAATTAGCAAACTTCACTGTTAAATTTATCTTGCTAAAAAAGTAAAACTAGGTAGATTCTCATTATAACTGTTTCAGTACGTAAAAGATATAATATTGCCCTTTTTTACCTCCTCCTCCACTCAGTATCATTATAGCACAAAGAGTATGAAGGTGTTGATTCTGGAAGAGGTTTTATCTCGATACAAGAAATTTTTTACAGTGAGAACAATCAGTCATTGGAACGATCTCCCGAAGGATGTGGTAGAGTTCCCAGTCACTGGAGGTTTTCAAGATGCAACTGTACGGGGTGCTAGATCATCTCATCTAGGCTCCCTTTTCCACGAGAGGTTGGACGAGATGATCTTTCGAGGCTGTTCTCTGACTGCAAGCAAGTACATTAGGGGCATCTATGCTTAGTAAGCAGGAAACATGGCAAATATGGTTTAGGATGCATCAGGATTTTATAGCGCTAATGTATTACACTATTTCCTCCAGACACAAATAATCTTTCTAGTGAAGATTATTTCTATCCTCTGTTCAAAAAAAAAAAAAAAACACCAACAAGCCCAAAACTTTCTTGAAGTAATTCCATCTGCATTAATATTTTTAAAGATACTGTTGAATAAAAGGTGGAATTTGGCTCAGTAGAATATAAGCCTAGGCTCATTTGCTGCAGAAAATTTGGCGCAAGGAGTGTCTGGCATGTCAACAATGTTAAATTGGTTGTTAAATACCTAAGTAATTCAAGCAGCTTCCTCCTGAGTGTGTCAAGGGGAACACACAGAAATGCGTGTTTCTAGAGACAGGGGAGGCTTGGCTGAAATAAAGATAACTGTCTTCCCCTCACTAAGAAACAATGTGCCTCAAACAAGGCAATATATCTCCTTTAAGTGTCTGAGCCCCAAAAGCAGCTTTTAAAACATTTTGCCCCCAAACAGCTCATCCTTACAAGCTGTGATCTTGCATATCTCTGAACAAGACACCTATTGATACTCTTTATACAGGCTGGCTGCTTCTATAAGGAATCATGTTATAGTCCAAGTCCCTCTTTCTTTTAGCAAGACAGAATAAAGTATGTAACATTCCAATACAATAATATTATTGTACTATTGGCAAAAACACTTCTAACAAGTAAAAGACTTCAAAAAGAACAGAGAGCAAAGAACATTTAGCCCATGAAATTGAGTTTATCAGCAGAGGAGACAAGGACAGTTTGTGTTACTTTCTTCCAAAATTCAGAGCACACCTCCTACAAAAAAAAACCCCTACAGTACAAACATAAGCTACTACTACACAGATCAAAGCTTAATACTAACTCCCCAGGCGATGCCTAGCTTAGAGATGCAAAGAGTTACTCCGCTATTAGTTTTGAGCTTGCTTTCTTAAGGAAGCTTGGACAACACAGCACAAACCTACCACCATCCAGTAACATTTGGACCTAACAAGCAGCTCAGTGGTGTTCACTGAGGCCAAGTAAGAAAAGATGACCTACACACCTATTCCAGGAGCAGCCAGCTAGACAGACAAGTTAATTCAAGCCTGCTAAACCAGTCACTTAATTCTCTCGGGCAGCGGAAATTGCAGGAGGAACACACAGTGAGATGAATATTGCACGAGAGAAAAGGAGAGAGAAAACCCCACAAAACCACCGAAATTCAAGTGTTACTGCCCTTGATGCACACAGAACAAGTTTTTAATATCAAACGTAATCTTCTTACGGGAGTAATGACTAAATTATTATATACTGAATTAAGCATTCGCAAAAACACTAAGCCCCCCACTGGGCATAGTCAGGTTTTAGCTGTATCATCCCTACTCATATGCTTTAAGGAATTGATTCAATAAAGATCTTTGCCTTGATAGAGAATATTAAAGTGAGAGAAGCAGCAGCTCCACTATTTCAGAGAACAGTGCAAGACAGGCAAGGCCCAGCAGAGTGAAAATGCCACTGCCTGACCAACCTAGGCTGTCAGGATCAGAAGTCTTTTGGTAAAATGACAGTGCTCTTAAGGCCTTCTCCCCCATCCCACTCCTCATCTTCGATATCTTTGCTTTCAAAAATGCTAAGCTGAAACACTGCCTGATCAGTGCACAGTAGGGCAGAGCTACAACCAGCAGTAACACCACACAAAAATCCAGAAGAAATAAAGGTACGAGCCAAGGTCAGGTACCCAGGACAGCTCTGCATGGCACAACATGCGGCCCTGCAGAGAAGCCACATAGCTAAAGTAACACCGGCAGCAGAGTCTTCCCAGACAAAAGAGTAGTTTTCCTGGCTGTGGCACAGTCCGCACTAGCACAAATACTGCTGTATCCGGTTCCCCTGCTACCTCACCTTCACAGTTTGTTTCTCTTTCAGAGCCACAAATGATGTGTATCCTGACATCTCTGCAGGGACAAGCACAGATTTCTCCTACAGGAACTATGGTATAGGCTTTAAAGGCTGATTAGCAATGGTTTTGTAAGTGGAAAAAAAATCAACAATTAAAAGCTACCACGGGGAAGGACAGGTAAAAAAAACCAAAAAAACCCACACACCACCATACAGAAAATCCCCAATTTGTTTGGGCACTTTAAAGGAAGGGATGGGGGTTAGTTACCCACAGTAAATCTGACTTAATCAAGGTTATATGTTCATGTAAATCATTTTATCTAAAAGATCATTAGCTGAATTTCTCTGTACAGAAACAAACGCTCAAAACCAAGAGCAAGTATACAGGGATTATTCACGTACTACAAACACCAGCCACTTACCAGAAAGGCTGTTTATGCACTTGAAAATGCAGTATGTATTAACTCAAGTATTTCAATTAAAACCTATAGTTATACTGTTCCTTAGTATTTGACAGTAATTAAAAATGTTAACATTAACTATATTCAGCTGGTAATTAAAGCCTAACTGGATAATCCATTAAGTAATGTTTAAAGTGTTAATTAAAGCAAAATGAACACTGACAGTACTTTGTTAACAGGATATTATCAGTGTTCTAGTTGCTTATTTACATGTGTATCAGCCTGGAAGCTTCTCTTGTACAAATTTACAAGTTATAGTATCATTTCATATAATTTGTACAGGAGATTAAGGAGTTAAGTATCGTCTAATTAAATATCACTCTGTATTAGGGGAACCAAAGTTCATATACACTGATAGCACAAAAACCAGGAACTTGAATAAATATGAGGTTTTGTTAGACCACTAAGTTGTGTGTATGAACTGTTTAAATATAGGTAATTTCATTCACTCCAAGTATGGTATAATATTTTCGGTATGGAAAATTCAGATTTTCACAATCCCACTGACACTTTTAAGCCAAATGTCTAAAGAGTCACAATCCACCCGATTGTGTCTATTTACATAGAGACTATATTTGGAAAGATGTATCACCTGAGGGTAAGGCAGCAATGCCTCAACTGAGGACTGCCATGCAGGATCTCTATCGACTTCTATGTTTTTACGCACAGTGCTAACAGTTTTAAAACATCTCAGACTATTGTTTCCCATTAAGAGAAATCATTTGACGATGCTCAGCATGGTGGTGACACATCACCACAGACTACTGTGCAGTGAGAAAATGATGCCTCGATAAGACAAAGGTGCTACAAAGGGTGGAGCTGCTCAAGACAAAGCCATAAAAAAGAGGAATTAAATACAATCATTAGGATCAGGGAAACGCGCGAGTTCTACTTTTCCCGAAACAAAAGCCGAACTTCATAACCGTTTAATGAGATTTTGACTCCTTTACCGATTTGGGGAGGGGGAATTTCAGCGGACACAGTAAGGCCTCCCCCACAGTAACGCACTGCTTAATCCAAAGAGCGACCAGCAGCGTGACATGCCGCCCTATCTGAATAAGTAGGAAGGTCCCCATCGCCCCAGCGAAATGGCTTCCGCAGATCCCTGAGGACCCCCGGAGAAGCCCAAGGGGGGGCTAACACCGTGGAAGCGCGCCCCAGGGCCCACCTCCTCCAGCCCGGCCGGGAGAGAGCCCGGCCCCGGAGGAGCGAGGGCGGCGGCCGCTCGGGGCGGAGAAAGCCTGGGTGACAGCGGGGAGGGGGCCTGCAGCCTCCTCGCGCTTGAGCAGGCGGGAATGCAGCACCACAGACGCCCCCGCCCCGGTGAGACAAAGGCCCGGGGAGACGACGGGCGAGGCCCGGGGCGGGGGGGGGTGTGTGGGGGGTGTGGCAGCACCGGCTGCAGGCCTGCGACGGGGAAAGAGGGGGACAGGGAACCACCGCGCCTGCCTGCCCGCCCCCCCCCCTTACCCAGCTCGCCATGGAGCAGAGGCCCAGGACGCCGCCCATGGTCCGCGGCTGTCTCCGGCTCCTCAAAGATGGAAGCGCCGCGGCCTCTCGACGAGGTTGTTTACTGCTCCCAACGGCGCTTCCGGCTGCTCTAACGGCAGCGGCCAACGTCAGTTCCGGAGGGAGGCAGGGGGCGGGGCGGGGCGTCGGCGGAGGGGCAGGGGCCGCGGCCGCTGGGCCCGGGCTCGTTGTCCCCGAGGTTATGACTGGAGAGACGTCGGTCTGCCCGGAGCGGCCCGGCAGCGGCCAGGGGGAGCCCGGCAGCCCCTGCGTACCGCTGCAGGCGGCGGCCGGCCTCGGCCGTCGGCGGCCTCGCTGGTGAACAGCCACCCGCGCCGCCTCTGGCTTCCCCCGCAATGGCGGCCTGCCGGCTGCGACTGCCCGCGTCGTTGTCGCGTTGTGGTCACCTGCCCTGATGTGTTGAAAGGATATAAAGTGGTTAAGGCTTGGCCCGTGCTCCTTCATTGCCTTCCCACGCGTACCTAGAGCAGGGGATGCCTGAAAGCGAGAAGATGTCGCTGGGAGCAGCAGGCCGCCCTCCCCGCGACAGGTGCCGGTGGTCCTTGTGCTGTTTCCCCAACGCCTCCCGCCATCAGCTAGCGGGCTGGAGTTGGGTGGCTGTAGTCTCCCTTACCTGAGCAATACTAACGGGTAGACTTCATCCTGCAAAAACCATATAAAACCAGTTTTCACCACATCAAATCTCATTAGAGACCACGTTTCTCAGAAGTACCGGTAACAGCAGTGGGCCTTGCAGGAGCCTTCTGGCTGCTGTGGTGGTGCTATGTAGAAGATGAACGTAGTCCAAAAAAGAAAAAATCCAAAAAAGAAAAGAGTCCAAAACCAAAAAGTACTCCTCAAAAAATCTTGAGAAAATAATTGGACGATCAAGGGATAGGAAATGTATGTTTTGATAATATAAACATAGTAATACCGAAGATACTGTCTCAGCTGAAAAAATACAACCATTTCATTTGTCAAATATGTTTTAATATCCAAAAGTAGGCACTTAAGAAGGATAAATAATGAAATTGAATATTTAAATAAAATACTTAGCAGTATGAGGTAGAACATTCCATATGGACGAAACAATATAACTTCATTTTACAAACTGAGAAACATCTTTTATTCTCACAAGTTTATCTTCTTACTGATACATGCAGTGATGATGGTACTACATACTGAGCTACTGCTCTGGGTGGACTTTTCTATGTATGTTGCTAAATATCATTTATAATTGATTTTAAAAGCAATCCTATTTTCAAAATAAAACATGAAAAGAAAAAGCTGAGATGGAACTTTTGCAGGCTGAAGGTTTAAGGCTGTGATTGTCGTCCAGTGATAAGAAAGGGAATGGGAAAAATTAACAAAATGGTTATAGCTATTAGTTTGAAAGATAAGCACACAGAATTAGTGAACATTGAATGCTGAACTGAAATAAAATGTGGAATGCTTGTCCTTACCAAAAGGTTAAGAAAGCTTTTGAAAGTCTCTGTAAAAGTAAAAATGTTGGTAGGGTGGTGTTACTTGAGGGTGGGAGATGGGATTGACAGGGTACATTTGCTCCATAGCTAAATAGTCTACTTGCCAGTGGCCACCAGGCTGTCCTTGGTCTATTGCCGGTAAGCACCTCTTAGTCCCGCACTGAGGCAGCAGTGAAGGTGTGGATGAGCTCTGATCTGAGTGTAAGGTCTAAGCTTAAGCTTGAGCCTGAGCCTGAGCCATCTTCCCTGCAAGACTCACTGTGGTATAATGGGACCTTCCCCCATGTTAGGCAGGGTAGTGGAAGTGGATTTGCAGCTGTGGCAAGGAGGAGAAACGACATGGGGAGAGGGAGGCAGTGAGTGCTGCTCTCTCTCCTCCTCCCTATCACTGGGGTGCAAGGCTGGGGCTGGTGGTGAACGACGGTTTGGTACCTGTGTCCCGTGTCTCCTCAGGAGGGTAATGGGAGGGCAAGGGATGAGGAAAAACATTGGAGTCCCTTTAGTTCAGCCACTGGATCCACAGCGGTAATGCTTAACGATCACTTTTGTTTGTGCACTAATTTGAGCCAGTAAAGTGTGCTGTGTCCGTCTTCTACATAGCACCACCGCGATAGGTCCTGCAGGCTCAACGTCAGTTCACAGCTAACACCGTGGCTTGCTTTGTGTGATGAATTCAGAATCTCTCAAAACAGGAGTCCGTTCCCTCTCCTTTATGAAGCCCTTACTCTTTTCCAAATATGAGTTTTCATTAATTACTGATTTTTTCTGCTTCAGTATTCTTGCAATCTTCACAGTGCATGCTTTTTCCATACAAAAACCTTTGATAGCCAAGGGCGACTATTTCTGTCCAAACCAACCTGATCTCTTTTCTTTCAAAGTATTAAATCACATCATTGTTCTCTGATTCTGTCATTTTCTCTGCTGTTTTACTTGCAGCATCTACTGTGGAGAGATACTGAAGCATTACATACACTTCACTGGACCAAGTCCTCCTCCTCCTTCAGCACACATCTTTTCTAAGAAATTGTAAGAGAGAAACTATCTGCTACAGGAATCTCTCTTCTGGAGTTTTATTTCATTTTCAGGTCATACAGATTGCCTGACAGCTATAAATCATATTGTGAAATCTTTGTTGTGCAGAACCTAGCAGTTTCTCAAAATTGTTCTTTGGGAATTTGGAGGTCTATTTTGGCTGTTCATATGCTGCTATGGAAATACTTAGGACTTTGCTTACCTTCAGCTGTGACAGTAAATGTTTTCCTTTGTACTGGAGTTTCTTTTAACTATTTGCTGTCAGTCCACTTGCCACTGGAAAAGCCTTTTGCAGCATTGCTAGGTTTGGGTCCTTCATTTTCATTGCAGCACTTCAGTTTTATTCGGTTTGAAAGGAAGTGGAATCCTTCATACCCAGATAGATATCTGTCTCTGATGGCTTCTTCAGTGTGATGTCCTGCGTCCCTGTGAGTCTCTAGAGTTTGTACGGATATGAAAATAGTACTTGTCCATTATTTTAGTTGCTCTCTGAATTTGTTTTAGAAAATAACAGAACCCAAATAACGGAAGTAACTTTTTGGTTTTTTCTCCTTTGTGTTAGGGAGCTTCTTGCTAAAAACTGCCTTTTTGTCAGATGCATACTGGAAAATTAGGCTTTTTCCAGACTAGAGACCACCTGGCAGTTCCACGGTCTTCACAAGCAACTTCCATCACCTCCTTCAGTGAACACCAGGTCTGCAGAGAGACCAGAGCTGCATTCTGGGGGCTCCCAAACACGGCTACGCACACTTTAACCTGCAGCAGAAAAGCCCTGGTGACCATTTTATGTCTTGAGAGTTTGTGTCCTCAGACCACTGAGAGGAAGGGCAAGCTAGACAGCACAAGATACACTAAACAGGCTTATGTTTTAGGGAAGGCTTTTCCAAATACATAGTGTTCTGGTAGTGGTTCAACACACTGGTAAACAGCATGAGGGAGAGAATCCTGAAAATCACTCTGGACTGGAGGTGGACAAGTTGCCTGCCTGCCCAGATGTACCTCACACTGAGGGAGGCTGCACTTCTTCCCATGAATTCCTGCCCTCAGTAATCAAGTTACCATTCATTGCATTTGTCGTTTGCAAGAACCAGCAAGTAGGAGGTGGGAAACAATGCACAGAATATACTGCCTGGCATACACAGCATAAACCCCTAAGGCTTGCAGGAAACTAGGTATATGGACTGCGACCATGCACGCCACATCTGCACTGTAAGCCCAGCAGTTCTCCATACAGTTAGGCAGTGTCCATGTATGTGTTAGGAATGTGCACTGTGTGAACAGAATTTAAAACATTTTGTGAAAAGTGTTTTCTGTCCACCTTCAGTTGTGTAGAAGCCGTGAGCATGTTTCTCCGGCACACAGGGCATTGCTTCATGAAGCATCCAGCACTATGGTACAGCAGCATCAGACCTTTCACCATGGATAGACTACCTTACATCCACAAATCTCAGAAAAAGTACTTCTGGGCCTTCGCAGACAAGATTTCCAAGCACACACACAAAAAAGAGAACATCTGTAAAGGAATAAAAAGCACATAAAAGGTCACTGTAATGGGGCCTCTCTCATCTTTGTGCTATGATGCCAAAATCATACCAAGCATTGGCATAAAATCTGGAGAAGGCAAAATGTTCAGCCTTCAAAACTGAAGGAGAAAACTGAGGAAGGCTTTTATTCTCTCGACATGGATATGGAGAGACATCTGAAGATCATCTCCCCCAGAGGGCAGTGCAACTTAAAGAATGGAAATGTCTCCCTGGTGGCGTTTAAATAGAAATCGGCAATTTGAAGATGGGTTTTTTATCTCAACAATGTTAACAGAAAAATAGTCTACAGGGATGTATTTTCTGGAATAAATCTGTGTACGCAGGACAACTCTACATTTCACTCATTTTAAGCCATATTTAAGTGAAATCTACAAAAATCCTCCCCCCCCCCTTGATCCTCTAAATGAAGAGTAATACTGAAATAATGTCTGTGATAACAGATTATGATATCTAGGGTTATGTCTCTATTGTGAGAGAGAAGTGGGGCACAAAAGAATAAAATTCTTTTTTCTGATGGACTGTGCAAAGACTCGTAATAGAGATACCTGAAATTAAATGGAATTCAGAGGCCATATTTTTTAAGGACTGACCTAGAGGTAAATCTAATACTGATTCAACTAATTAGATAGCACTGTAGAATAAATCTCCCTCTTACAAGTTGTTTTTTTTTCTAACAATACCCATTTATGTAGATCAAAATCAAATGATGCAATGGATTTAAATGGTAAAGCATTATTATGTATGTTTATAAAATTATGTTTTGTCATCTCAAAAAATACATTACCGAGTAGAAATTGATGAACAACATATATATTTTTTGTAAACATGTATGAATTTAATCCTTCTTTAGAAAAGAGTGAATAATCTGAAACTGTTTCATACAGCTACTGTCAGGAAGCAAAGAGCAAAAAATCATCAGATTGTGCAAATTGCTGTCACTCCATTCACGGCAACAGAAGATTAAATGCAGATTGGGTCAAGATTGTTATTAACGTTCTTTTTAAGCCCCATCACAGTCATTGCAAGCGAGAGAGAAAAACTAATTTCTACCTCTGTTTGCTTCGAAAAAAATGCTCTCCGAAGGTAAATTAACAAGACAGTTCCACATCGCTACATAATGCTCTGTGTTCTTAACAGGAAAAGACAGAAATATTTGTAATAAAATCAAACCCCTTCAATTTGTGTAGCATAGTATGGTTCAGAGTGTCTAAATAATTGGCATTTTGTAGACTGCTGCTTGCATTGTACCAGTGTGTGATGGATGCCTTTAAAACCTAATACTGACAACTTTCAGTCTATTCCCATCTTGCCTAGTGGTCCAGTGATGATAAGCTTTGTGGTTGTATTATTCATCCTGGGGATAAGTCTAAAGAAGCCTGTGGAATTCATCAAGGAATGATTTTTTTCCCCTTATTTTTCATCAGCCAGTGAGATTTTAGAAGACCAGGGTCCATTTATGTTCTTCAAAGTTGTCTTATCTTGTGTATTGGAGAGGTCTTGTATGTCTGAGAGAACTTGAGGACACATAACTGGCGTTGCATTAGGCTGCCTCCAGTCTCAAGCCTCAGTGACCAGAGACCTGGTCGGAGTGGCTTTGTCGAAGGCAGCTTTCAGCACAGGTTTGCAGGGCAGCTTGTGCTCAGGGTTCCCGGGGTGCATGCTGGCCGGCTGTGGCTGCTCGGCTGCCCTGTTCCCCTGCCCATGAATAAACACTGATCAACAGCCTATCAAGAACAGAGAGAGAAGGTGCTTTGAAAGCTGCCCCTACCCATCTTTCATGTGTGTTCAGTGTTAAATGTTAACCTGCTTCTCTTCACTGGGTTATTTTCTTTTGTGGGCAAGCAGTGTTTCCTTGGCTTTTACTCTGAGCAGATCTATCAAAAACTAGTTCAGAACTGGAAGCCATCCTATCACCATCTCGTTATATATGTGCAAGTTATAGGTACAGACACCCGGAGTATTTGTTGTTTCTCATTTTGCATGTAGATGCGTGTATAGAGATAAATACGTATGTGTCATGACATATCTGCGTGTTGCACACTGATGTACATATACGTGTACACAAACACGTCCACATATGTACCTGTATGCATTAATATGTTACTTGAAATGAACTGCCATGGATCTTTATGCTGTACCAGCACTTCTAATGAATTTGTTGGCACTTCACTCTTCATTTCAACACTGTAGATACACAGCCATTTGGTTTTTACTTATTTGTGTTTATTAGTAATGGCTAATTTGGACCCAAACAATTTTCCTGAATTTTTATAAATGCCTCAGCTTTTATATGTAATCTACCTCTGGGCCAGAACTTAACTGGCACAGCGTCACCTCTCTCCACTGAACCTGGTGGAGCTGTATGTGCCCCAGCGTTAACTAAAAAGATTATAGTATTTTTATATATATAGTAGGCAGCACATATAATTATATAAGCTGTACCTTTTTTGTTAATTGCATCTCTTTTGACAAATACACGTAACTACTCTCTCATCTGAAAATAGGCCAAGAAATATAGATATTTTCAGCTCAGGATTAATAGGCAAGTTTTAAATGAGACAGTTTAATACTAAGTGGCCTCAGAGTTAAGGCCCGGATTGGAAGAAGATAGTGGTCTAGACAGTGTCTGCTTAATCCCTTTTCTGGATAGCAGTGTCTGGAGCCAGTTCATTATTGAAATAAGTTTTTTTAAATAACCCTTAAAATACATACATATATAAAAAGCAAAAATGTTACAGAAAGTTGCTATATTTTTAGAGAAGATAATTTAATTTTTATTTTTTATTATTTTTTTGTATCTGCAGGGATGTTATTGGAGCTATGCTGATACACATCAGCTGTTACTGGTCTGTATTATTAATGACCTTCCTTTCATTTTCAAAGGTAATGACAATGTATTTCCCCCAATTATGAGTTTGGCGAAGCATAAAGTTTGCCGGTCAGGAGAGGCAATACAGAGGTCCTAATCTTCTTAAAATGTAATCATGAGGAGGTAAAGCTGTAGGCTTTTAGTATTTGCTCCATGAAGACACCTGTTGCAGCAACAAGAAAGCAACAGCTAGGGATCATTATGCCTTTAGGACTGATTTTTCAGGCATTGTGGCTAATTTCAGATTAATAACAAATTAATAACATTGGTCGGATCAGGTGCTGTTCACCGGCTATTTAAAACAAATTAAAATAAGAAATTGCTGAACCCCTAGCTGTTATTTAACTGGCTCTGGCAGCTGTCCCAGATAACAGGGGACAACAAATGTGATGCCAGTTTTTCCAGAGGCTCCGAGGGCACCTGCACAGCTTAGCCTCCTGGGACCACATGCTTTGCAAACCTAATACTATTCTTTCTGAAAGTTAGTGAGCATGTGATAAGGGTGATTTGGCTTCCACAGTGTACCTGGATTTCTAAAAAGCCTTACACAAGGTCCTCACTAAGAGCTTTCAAAGCACCTAATCAGTCATGAAATGACAAAAGAGGCTCCCTCTTCGATTAATAACTACTAGCAAGATCCATCAAGGGCTATTAAACATAATTGTCCAGTTGCAACCTCTATTCAGGAAATCCTTAAAATGGTAATTGCTGGAACCAGGATGGCAAAGCTATCACCACCTGCTTGTCCTTCACTTATGCTCTTTCCTGAAGCGTTTGCTATTGGCCTCTGTCAGGGACGTAATGCTGGGCAAGAAGACTTTTGCCCTGACCTAGTGCAGCCTTTCCGATATTCTTAGCTGTGTAAAATTATACACCGAGTAATAAAAAGTATCTCTATTTTTCCTCTTTTTAACAATAAAATGGCTCTTCCGTATGTAACTGAATAATTTTATTTAAAAATAGAGCAACGATTTCCACATCAATAGCTTCTTTTATGGAAGATATCAAACTTACAAAATTTGAGCCATTGGGCAGTACAGAAATCTATCATCCCTATTGTTTGTAGAAGATTTTGGAGAAAGGAACGTAGTTTCTGCAGTTAGATGAGTTGTGATGAGAGAGCTCCTCAGCAGAGCCCTGGGAGACCAGCAGGGACGTGTGTGGGCCGTAATCCTTGAACCCAGAGCAAAGCTGCGCTTGTGCAGGGAAAGCGAAGGGGAATTTGTACAAGGGTGTTTGACATGGCTACGCTTTAGTAACTTGAATGGCCACAAGCACTGAAGTACTGAACGTGAGGCAGACCACAACATGAACTCTGCATCCGTATAAACTCACGTTTGAGAGAGCAACACTATTCAAGTCAACATTTGTAAATGTAAGCATTCTCCCTCACTACAGCTTCTTTCCCAGCGCGACCATATATATGTTAGCAGCAGGGTCAGGTGTAGAAGCAAGCAGTCCTGTTCCTTAAACAAAGCTGTTAGGAGAAAAGATTTATGTCTGTGTACTAAATGGACAAATTGCTCTCTCAGTCTGTTAATCTGTCAGTACGATCTCTTGGCAAGCTAGAGTGGTTTGCTGCTATTTTTTGGAGTGGAACAAATTGCCTGTGTGCAAGTATAGCCTAATAGTAAAAGACACCACAGATATACTGATCAATGTATTCAAGGAAGTAAATCAGTGTTTATTTTCAGAATCCTTTGCCTTCATATGGAACCAGTTTTTAAACAGAGAGAAAAAGAATCAGTGTTTCCAGAGATGAATGCCTAAATTAATATCATAGAATCATTTAGGTTGGAAAAGACCGTTAAGATCATCTAGTCCAACCATTGACCCTACTCTACCAGGTCCGTCACTAAACCATGTCTCTAAGCACCACATCTACACAACTTCTAAACACATCTAGGGATGGTGACTCAACCACCTCCCTGAGCAGCCGGTTCCAATGTTTGATAACTCTTGCAGTGAAAAATTTTTTCGTAATGTCCAGCCTAAACCTCCCCTGGTGCAACTTGAATATGTAAATAAGTCCTCTGCAGTCCCATTAACTTCAACTGAACTTGCTGATTCTCTGGACCTCCAGCTAACAGAGCATTCAGACCACCCAGAAATCATGCCCAATTTTAGGTCCCTATTTACAAAAAAAGCCTTAAAGCCAGAATTAATTTTTAACAATTGCTTCTTTGCAATGATGAGCAACTTATTCTGCAGAAACTGAAGCTAAACTGATTTAACACCATGAAAGAAAAAAACACACTGAACAACAAAAACATCCTGCCATTTTTCTTCTCTGGCTTGACAGGTTGGTTTGAAGAACAGTGTTTTTTCCCTGCTAAATCTGAGTTTCATCATTCATGGTATTCTGCACGGGAGTAACGGTATTGGAGCAGTCACTTTGTAATAATGATGGAAGAGCCATGGGCTAAAGGAAGTGTTCAGAAGCACTGGCATTTCTGTGACTGCTTTGGAATATTTTCAACGCTGATTTTGTCTTTATGCGTATGAAATTACCCAAGCACAGCAAGGTTTTGTTGCATACATCTGGTTCAGTACACTGCATATGGAAGTTTGTTATCCTGAAAAACACAGGAATCTCAGTAAATTTCTTTCTTTGTTTGGAACTTTCTATCAACAGTCACAACTTATTTCAAAGTGTTTAAGTGCTGTTGAGGGACCAGGGCAGAACGCTTTTTGGTTTGCAGGCAACAAAAGCCCAGTTGATGGGCGGGTGGAACTGACGGATAGGATGACACCTCGGTGAAGCCTGGATCTTGATGGCATGCCCACTCCCACTCATCTGACCAGCAAGCTTACAAGGATGATGGCACCTCAGGTGCTAAATCATGTCCTATAACCAGCTTTGATGGTCAAGCTTGACCCATGAGACATTACCAAGAAAGATGTAAGCACTAGCAGGTATTAAAGGTAGATGTATTTGAGGTATTTACTTCAATACAGATAAACTCTATTTCTTTACTGACGTCTACTGGATAATATTCAGGCCAATCTACATGGCTTCGCAGATACAACTTAGCAACAAGGAGGCTTTTATTTGAGGGCACTAACACTTCTCTTTCCCATTTTTTTTAACTGTTTTAAGTTTTGTCTTTGGACTCTCATTTTACCTGTATGTTTTTCTCTGACTATGACAAATGATTCTATTTCTTCTTGAAACCTTTATAACAAGGAGGGACGCTGGTCAAATATCATACAATGGTAATGGTGTCTGGAAATGTTTACGTCGTCTGCTGTGAATTAAATGTGTCCCCTATAGGATTCATTTGCTGTATATAAAAATTCTGATATCTGAAAACAAGAGAGGGAGTTATTTAATGCAAGAGTTTAGGAGTGGTCTGTCACGAATGTGTCAATACATCTTATTCATTGCTAGTAGCTTCTTGATTTCTTCCTGATCCCAGTTGCAGATTGGTTTATTGTAACCTAAGGCAGGAAAAGGAATCATCGTAATTTTTGTTTCTCTACCAACACAAGATTTTGTACTTTTTTCATACTAGTGCCACTGGATTTTTGCTGTTTCATCTATCTCACATAAGTGAATTGCAAGCATTGATTTTATAAGTCATTGATGATCTATTACAGAAATACTATCTGGTCTAGGTTTGCTCTCTTAGGTTTTCCAGGCTTTCCCAGCATATTATGATGGCATATTTGCTTGCTATGTTCTCTATATTTTATGTAAATAATTTATTTTATATGGATATCCTTTCAGGTCCAGATTGAAAAGTATTTTTCTTGTCTCTCAACTTCCACAGCAGTTTAACTTTTATCCTAGAAAACATCTGTCTTCAATGACAACATGTGCCATTGGCAATGTGTGGGAACCATAGATAAAAAGCTTTCATGTAAAGGAAATACTACCTGACCTCCCTCCTTCTCTGGGCTGTCAGAGCCCTAGAGCTCTAGCCTGCAGCAATTCCCAGCTCCTCTGACTCTCCAGAACCTGGAGTAGTCAGCAGCACAGTCGGGACACCTTCTGCCAGCTCCTCATTGCACTCTCATTTTACATCTTACCACAGCTTGTCCCAAGCACCCAGACTGCTTCACACCTACCCTGACATGAACCTTTCAATGCTGAAGTAGATTAACTCCTGTTTTGACTCTAGGGCTAAAGCTAGGACAGTCACGCCTGCGTTGTGCTGTCTCCTGGTGGGTATTGGCACTATGGTTTTCAGCAGCCTCCCACCGTTGCTGGAATGCCCCCAGACCAGCTTGGTTTCTGGGCAAAGTAATTTGCCTATCTCCACGTAGCAAACTTATTTCAGGTGGGCATGGAAGGTCTCGTAAAAAAGACAATGAGATTTTCTGCCATCTCTGAGCAGTGAATCAGAGCTTAGAACAAAGATGTTCTTGCCTACCCACCTGCTATCCAGGTAGGAAGAGCCAGATCCAGGCTACTCAACAATAGAGGCAAATTTAAATTTTTGTGCTCCAAGAAGAAGAATAAGATGTAATTTTTCTTCTTTCCAGGGTGGCAAAATCTGTGACAGCAGTGTGTCACGTGAGGCAGATGAGATAACAGGTCTGAAGGAGGTCAGTGGTGGTTTCAGAATGATGTGGATGGTGAAAGAGAGAGGTTCAAGTGGTGCTGGGAGTGGGCTAAAGGTTCCTCATCTTGGGTAGATTAGAGGCCCAGAAATGCCCTCATCTATCTCTTGCAACACACCAAATTGAAGGCCACTGTATAGCTTTCTTAATGCTTTCTTAAATGATGTGCCCCAGACAAACATCTGGTTCCCCAAGCTTCCCTATGTAGTCAGTGAGCAGACGATAGTTAACCCACTGCTATTTTTCTCATTCATTTAAGTGTGGAGTCTGGGCAGAGAGGGATTTGGACTCTGGCACCTTGGTCACAGGACTCCAAGCCTCAGGACTGGAGATGTGTTTCAGGAGACAGACGATCTCCTTCCTGCATATATATCCTAACGCAGATGAAGGAGAATGAAAGTGGAGAGCAGCCTGCAGAGTGTAATCAGGTGGGGTGAATCCGGACTTGCACATCCAAGCAGGCACATTCTGGTGTCCCAGCATGTGTGACGTGGTTTGGGCGTATAAATATGCAGCATATCTTTATATATAAAACATAGACATTAGTGCAAAAGAAATATGTTAAGCCCATGATGAATACTTTTATACCATGCTTATAAATTGAATTTACACTGTTATGGTTTTATCCTTATTGGCTTACCTAGTGACACATAACATTCTGGACCCCAGGTAACATGCCTAGCATTTCATTTAGTAGCAGGTATTTTCATATCCAAGCATTATAAATGCTGATTCTTGCTGAAATTCATGTTTATACAAGTGTTTATGCGCATCTTTCTAAAGCAAGGGCCATAGATGGTCAAGCTTAGGAGACTGGGAACCATTTTATAGACCATTCTGGCATTCTCGTGTCAAGGCTTGATAAACCATTAGCAGAAAAAGAATTTTTAAAGCTGACTGCAGGAAAGGAAAAGGGTCAGTCCCAGAAGGGAGCAAACTATACATCCTTTGTACTCCTACGCTGGCACATCAATGACCATCTCATGGGGATTTTGTGGAAGGGTGTCTTAGGGCACTACTGCCTCCTTAATTTGCACTGTGTGATCTAGGAGGGAAAGTAAACCTAGATGAAATGAGAGTATATAATGGATATGGAGGAGAACCACCTACAACAAGAATGCGTATCGGAACAATGCAGCCTAAGCTGGCTTCACCTTGTTTTTACCGTTTATGTTTGGTAATACGTATTTTATTTTCAGCTCCTGATATTTGTAGCGTTACCTGGTTATCCAGTTAATGCTTAAGAGCGAAATAATTAAAAGGTTCATACACACTTAAACATCTTTAGAAGTTCCTTAAAATGGAGGAAAACCCTGTGGAAGTTACATCTTGCCATCAGCATTTTTTTTTTCTGAATAAGATATTCTCATACTTTTGCATTGGATATGAGGCTGTACTCTAATAGGTGCTAACTAAAACTAAAAAGTTTGGAAAATATTTTTTCCTTATGTTTCAGTGTTTCAATTAAAAGTATTTTTTCTTTCTACCACTTTGTTTCCCTTTACGCTTCTATTTAAAAAACAAACAAAAAAACCCAGAACAAAACCCAAAATATCCCGAAACTTATATAATTTACAATTTTTCAACAAAATTAAATAATTTTCAGTGACAGTAAAGGTATAGGCTAAGGATGTCATATCATTTATCTTATAAAAGCTGAAAAGACAACAGCATAAGATGCCATGGTTGAAATCTCTGCTTTTGTGTGCTTTGTTTATTTATCTAATATTGGCAGCATTAACATTTATACTCCATGGGACTCACTAAATCAACATTCATGGAAAATTAGAAAAGCATTCATCACTAACTGGTTGTACTTGATGAATTCCCTATCCCTTGAAAGGTTGGGACCATATCATCTTTTGAGGTCCCTTCCAATCTGGGCTGTTCTGTGATTCTATGAATGATGTGCTAGCATTAGTTTACACCCAAAACCATATTTCAACATTACAGTACCAGGCTTATGGGTTTTGGTCTTGTCACTTTCTGGTTCCATATATTATTCGCTCATGATCAAGTTGAATTGACTTAAGTCAACTAAAATAATAATAATTTTAAAAAAAACAGATTTTCTGATTGGCAAACATCTTTTTGCTATATATGTCTATATTCGACATCTGTAGTGTAGTAGAGGAAACAGACATTCTGATGTGTTGCACAAAACCAAAACAGGAGCAATGTAAGTCAATACTTGGTGCTTCCCATACAGCAAGGGCCACTTTGTCTGTCTTCTGGGTGAAGATTTAGTTATAAGAGCAGCTCTATTAAATTTAGAAGCACATTCAAGTGAGTAAACATTGCATAAACTCTAAACAACATAGCAAACAAGCTTTGCAGTGACAGATCCCCAAATCATTTGGTTTATGAGTTTAGAAGATCAGCCATCTCTGCATATTGTAAACTGTCCCATGGTATCTCTAGAACTCTGAAGAGGAAATAATGTCTTCTAGTGGACAATTAGAGGAAACATATCTTTCAGGGATTATGAGAGTGGGAAAAAAGTCAGACTTCTACATAGTGAGAATTTGAACATTCTGTATTCTACAATAACCAAGCTCTTTACTGTTGCTAAATTGTCATGGCAGGAACTTCATAGTAAGTTTGAATTATGGAAAGACCACATGGACCATTTCTGTAGTCATAGAACTTTGTTTGAGTCATTACAGCGGTTCTCACAATCATGGAAAGTCTGCAAACAGAGGCGCTGCTGTGACATCCTAATAACATTTGAATAAATTGGAGATACACCCATTCATTGGTTCTGTAGGAAGATATGATTTCTAATTGGTACCACCTGACTGCGTCCAAATTTTAGTTGAATGCGATTTTTGTTGCAGCTGTTTTGGTAGTTTCAATTGGACATTCCACATTTTAATTACCACTGGAGAAGAAATATTTCAGTCCTGCTTCCTAAAAGCTCATCTCTCGCCCAGTGCTTCACTGATTGTCTTTCTGTTGGCTAGATTCTTGCTCAAACTGCTTGCCTCAGAATTGATCAAATCTCAGATATGTCCACCCTTAATCTCTTTCCCGATGGTCTCATTACCTGGTATAATGTTTTGGACCTCCAAATTCACAGTGATCATTCTCTTAATGATTTTCTGAATTATTAATATTCCCATTTTACAGAAGCCCAGAGAGTCTTGTACAAGGTTATTTAAGAGGGTCAGCCTGTATCTTCAAATCCATCATCTATGCCCTAGTTATGTTCTCTCCCTGAGCTTTCTAAGGAACAAAACTTTTGCTTTCCTACTATTTTCAGATAATTATAATTCTGACTGAGACTAACAAATGCAAAGTTAAGAACTTTGATCTTCGAGGCTCCTTAAATTTGAGATGAATTTTGTGACTAGGTGAGGACATTTTTTTCCAGGGGAAAAAGTCCTTTTAAAGTGGAGACCATTTAATGAGGGACCAAGAATAAGACTACAGGTGATCAGTCACACTGCTTGACAGCTGAATTATAAAGATTAATTCTCCAGTAATGTTGGTGAGGCACTTTGGAGAAACTTCCCGAAATAAATTAATTCACTGATTCATTGAAGGTTTCTGAATGGTGAATACATAGAAACAGTCTGTTTTGTAAAGCTAACTTGACACGCTCCAAAAAGCTGATTCATTCTAAGAGGTTCTTTGATTAAACATCTTTTCTCGGCTTTTTTTTTTAAGACAAAATGTCCTTTCACCCCTCTTCAGAACTGTTTTTTGCTGTTTTTCAGTGTCCATGTGCTCTCTCCCTGGAGACTCCTCTGAGCCAGCCATGAAATGAGTACCCCCCAGAAAGACACAGTGCAAGTTTATTGCTGCTTGCATCGTCCCTGACTTAATGATCTCTACATCTGAAGTGGGAACTCAGATTCAAGTCCATTTTATTCTCTGATTTTTTTATTCCAAATTACTCGCATTGTGTCTTCTTTATTTGGAACTTTTTAGTCCAGATAACTCAGATACCAAATTAAAATGACAGCTAATGCCAAATTAATAGATAGTCATGTGCATGGATGCCTGTAATAATTTTAGTTCTCTGATCACCTTCTGACGACATGCAGATAATTCTCCACAATGCTGTTTCTCTTGTCTTTTGTCTCCCTGCCGATTTGTGCTTCATTCCTCATTAATGCATCTCAGGGCTTGATTGCTCTTCTGGCTGTTGCAGCCCCTGAGAGGCTGGTTTATATCCTTTTATTTATAAGCTCCAGCTCCTTTATGCAGTGCTTACCGAAGAGTGTTCCCTAGTTAACAGAAGTCTGAGGAAGAACCTGGCTTTTTGGAGATGACAAAGGTAAGTTGGGTGCCTTAACCTGGCATTCGTTTAGCTGGGACTGGCACTTTGAAAAGAGCAGTGCTTCAAAACCCTGGGAATTCATAGCTGAAAGAGAAGTTATTACTTGGTTTGCTTTTAAAAAAAAAAAAAAAAAAGGAAAATGGAGAGAATAATGTTGTAATGCAGTTATAGAAGTGTCAAATACATTATAAATTGTGTGAGAAGTAAGACCTGACAGAGATGTCACTGTCGCCTGTGTACCTGGAATATAAACGAACGACAACACACAGTGTCCAGCCATTTGTTGAGGAAATGAAGAAATTTGTTATTTTGCGATGATGGGAGAGAATCAGGCGCTGTAAGTCTTCCAGCCTTACTTCTTGCAAACGACTCGCCGTATGATGCTACACAAGTGGTCCTTACTGCTGGTGGAGTTAATCTGATGCCAGGAGCCCTGGCTGGCTGTGGTTGCTCTTAGACTGCATACGTGGCATCTCGTGCTGCATCACATCTGTGCTTCCTGTGCAGGCAGAAGGGATGTCCCGCTGCTGCTGGCCTTGCTGTAGTTTGAGCAATGTGTGCTTGTGACAGGCATGTGCTTTGTGGCCAGGTTTGAGGGACAGATCAACCACCCTTGGAAGAGAGAAACATGGAAGGGGACAAGAGCGATGCTGTGAACCTGTCCCTTTTGGAGTGAGAAAACTGGAGATTATTCTTTGTATTCAACTTTTTTTTTTTCAGTTCACTGCCTTTTTAGCACCTTTCCTCAGTAATTAACAGCTTATTCTGGATATCTGAGGAGCAATCTGACAATTCCTCCTGGTAGGACAATTTCCCAACATTTCTAGCTGGGACTGGTTGGTATCCTCATCCCGTATGATCATTTTGTCTAACTGCTATGGTACGCAGAGGACAGCCAGCTCAGAAATTCAAAATGTTCGGCCCAGGAATTCATGCAGGACGTGACATTACTGCAGCAGCCAGTGTTAGCAGCTCTGGAAGGCTGAACTGACTTCAGTCATAAAGAAACACCTTGAAGACAACCATACAAGTAAATATCATCCAACCTCCTTGTACTTTCCCAATAGAATGAAGAAAAAATAATAAAAAGATAAATCTAAAAGGAACTGGTGCGTTAAAGGTGTATTTGGACCAAAATCTGATACTCCAGAAATCAGGAACTATGTAAATCGGAAGACAGAGCTAACCTGCTAGATAATTTCTGTCAACATAGGGCCTGGGGTGACTGAGTAGACAAGATGAAATCATGCACACCAAAGAGTGTTAAGAAACTCTTTCACAACACAAAAGCAATTTGCATTGTTTTTCTCACTGCTCTCAAGCAAGCACGCGGCAATTTTGCGGTGCCTGCATTGTACCTTTCCTGTGCTTTATGCTGCAAAACTCAACTATTAGGAGACAGGTAATGGTCTGGCAACTTTTCTGCTTCAGTTGCACTAGCAACTTAGAGCTGTATGACGAAAGGAATCAGTGTCTTCTCTTTAAATACTAATGCACAAACTGGACATTTCACCCCAGCAAAGGGCAATGTCTGAGCACACTTCTTCTGGTGATGCACAGCTCTGCACAGTCAACCTAGTTTTCCAGGACCCACCCAACAATTAAGTTAAGCACACGTAGATGGCTGCAGTATAGCAGAGCTTGAGTGGAGACCATGCTTTCATGATACCACTCTGGCAATATTCATTAGTGCCTGTGGCCCACCCTATGCCCCACTTGCTGCTCCAGTTTACAGCGTGACCCCATAGTATGGGACAACTGAGGAGTTGGAGCTAAATTGGAGCTAAATTGTCCGTCTGTGAAGCAGGTGTGGAAGGCAGAAGAACTCCTTAACTCAACGTTGCTGCCAGCGCACTGATATAATGAAGCACAGTCTCAGCTGCCTGTATTTCAGTTGCAACATCACAGTAATTTGTGTTAGGCCTGGAAGACATTCCACAAAGCTCATGAACACCACCTCTTCAGGTCTTCTGAGCTTGTACGCAATGCTGCTTCTCTTCAGAAGTCCACCAAGTCACGTTTGAGGCTCTACCTTGCCTTCGTTATCTTTTTGGGAGTGGACTTAGAGCTCTGTTGCTGTGGTTTATCACTCTGGAACAAAATGTTTATTTATTGATCTGAAAAGGAGATGTTTCCTCCCCAGCTGGCTGAAACATGGAAACATAGCTTGTGGAAACATAGCCTGCGGAAACATAGCCTGCAAACACATTGCAATTCTCTGTATTTTTTGGACATCACCTTTTTTCCCTTATTTTGTATTTTCACCCCAGTTAGCTTAAGTTATGCGGGTTAGGCTGTTTATTTCAGAGGTATTCCTTTACTTAGTGTGATGCTTTGAGAAATAGTCAGCTAAGCATTAATCACCATTTAGCCTGTCATTTTGGCTGTGTCTGACATATATTAAACTGTACCTCAGGATATACACATCTGGTGATGACAGTCATTTGTTAATTGAATGTGACTTTTAATGAACTTTTCACCCAGCAGGCTATGCCAGGGATTTATGAACAACTATATTTGTTACAAGGGTTTTTGTAATTTTTGGTAGCCAGGATCAAACAACAATGTAGTGACTTTGCGGCAGCTGCTGCAGTGCTCAGGTTTGCACGTATTTTGCCTGTTAATCCCCACAGGTACCAGATTCACCTAAGGTACGTCCATCTTGATAAATGCAAACTCCTAATGACAGGTGTTTTATAGCCACTCTCAAATGTATCATCTGAATATGACTGTTCATCGCAGCGAGTAGCCTCCTCAGTGGCAGTATCACCAGCTTGACTTGTCTTCCTCCTTCTCTGTTCTTTGGAGAGAAGACTGCTGTTGATGGCATGGTGTACGTGCTGTTGGTGAGGCTGTGTGCGTGCCTGTGTTCTCCATAGAGGTGACACGGGAACAGCTCGCTTTCCCTTAGAAAGCAGGAACAGGCTTCAAAGGGTAACGCGTGCTTTTCATATGAAAGAAGTGAGGGTGACCAAAATGGTAGGACACAAGTCAACTGTATGTATATCTGGGATGCAGAAAAACAATTTTACAGTGGGAATGGACCCTTTCCTGATTGTTTTGGTTCTGTTTCTAATAAGGATTTGTTTTTTAAAGCTAGCTGAAGAGATGCCTCTTTCTTTTATCTCGATTTCTGATTGCCACTGTTTACATTCCTTTGGAAGAACTGGAGATCAAATAAAGAACAGGATGAGGGAAGCTTTGGAAATTAGCTGTGTATACAGAGACTTGGCAAGAGCATTAATAGATGCAAAGAAAAATTGCAAAAAGAAAATAATCAAAATGAAGGCAACTCGCAATATGAATATCAAAAGATAACTAGTTTGGAAATGGAAATACAGCACACTTGGAATTAATGTAGACTCATTCTTCTAGGCCTGGCATGATTCATACAGTGCCAACAGGCTGTACAATTTGCATCAATATCTATGTTTCAATACAATTTTGTAACCAGGCTATTTAAATGCTCTAACCCTTTTATGAATGTGTGTGGGAGCCTGGAGATGAGGAAGGGTAGGAGGCAGGAGCTGGATATCTGCAGGGCACATCTCACATGCAACCTGTCAGGGCCAACTCCGGGCTGAAAAAGCAGCATCTCTGTTCAAACCCTGGCTTTGTCATTCTGATACAAACACACATTTCATCTGCAGATCCTCTGGGTAGACATTTCTGAATCTAGGCAATGTAGTCTCCTCCCTTCTCCTTAGAGTGCTTTAATTTAAAGCGTATATAGCTGTCAGTTCTGCTCTAGGTTGCAGCGAGATGCGAAGCCTGATGCTGTATCACAGATGACAGAACACTTGCATGTGGAATTTTGCATGTATTTGGATGCATACATGTAATCTCATGAATCAGAAGCCTGATTTTTTCCTTCACACCTGCTTTTATATGGAGTTACCTCTTGTTTCGTCCTCATTGGAGGCCAGTTGCCAGAGGCCAATATGTTGGAGGCCCTCTCCTGGCTTTGATCAATATGAAGGTACGATGGTAACAAGAAAAAGATGTTACCACTTAGAGTAATTGTGCTATGCAAACTAGGAAGGGCTCCATGCAGTGCTCATGCTGTCAGTATTTTAATGAAAATACTGGTAAATAAATAAATAAAAATTCTACTATTCCTACTGAAATACTTTTCTGACTAACATTCTCCCCAAGAAGATTTCTGAGTGTCTCCAGAGTCTGAGCTTTCCCCAACTAAGCACAAAGACTGCAGGCATTAAAGCTGCAGGGAGCTGAGACACAGATGATGCACTTGCTTTTTTTTTTTCTGTACCCTATTATAAGCCTTGTTGCTTTTGATCATTTATTAGAGGCCTCACACATATAAAGAACTGGAAATCTGAATTTTTGTGTTTAATTGCACCTGATGGATATTTCTTCCATAATTTGCACTTTTGGACCCGTTTTTGATTTTTGTCTCTGCATCATTCTCTGATTATGTGGGCAAAGTGTCATTTAATAATGTGTGATGCGGAACAAGTACTTCCTTTTATTTGTTTCAAGCCCACTGTCTGAGGATTTCACTCAGTGCCTCTTTTCTTGTGTTGTGAGACAGTAGTTGCATCTAGACCATTTTCTTTAATATCCCCTGATGGGCCTTTAAGTAGTTAGTAATCCTTTTCATCTCAAGATAGTTGAGTTTCTTTATAAAGGTCTTCACAGGTCTTTCCTAAAAGACCTTGACAGAAGCATTAGTGGTATTTAAAAGCCACCATATAGACTGGATCATTTACATATGATGGAGCTTGATGAAGCCTTCAGCAGATAGGGAGGAGGCATGGCTTCCTTCCACAAAAGGTAGGTTGATGCTTCCCCATTAGTTCAGAGTTATTCACGTGCCAACTGATAATATTCTTTGGGATATTTTTAAATGGATTGCCTCAACTACAAATACCCCCTGGAGCCCTTTTCAAGATTTTGTACCTTCTATTTGACTGACTTCAAAAACTATTTGAATGGTACGTGTACACTTCAGTTAGTTGATTCAATATCTGACCTCCCGAGGAACTTCTGGGTGAATAGGACTTAGGCCAGTTGATTCTATTACCCACTTTACTTATCTGAGCTATCTTTTTTCTTCCAGCCATTCAATGTGAGATAACTCTTCAGACTTGATTTTTGTAATGAAAGTGTATGGATATGAACATCTCCAAGCTCTTTGGTAGTGAACTCTGCAACAAAGAGTAGAGTTCATACCTCTTCTGTGGCCTTTTTGTGTGATCCTTCTACTCTGGTCATCTCTCAGCTCTGCAAAGCTCCCTAGTTCTTATGGTTTAAGGTTGTATTAGTAATTTTATAATTGCATTTAGCAAGTTGTTCTTCAAAATCTTTGTAGTTTTAAGCTTAATTTGTCTGGGTTTATGATCTGTGTGAGCTCCCTTGTTTGCACACAGCTTCCACTTTTTGAAAAATGTCTTTCACCTTCAGATAACGCCTCTTCTATTTAGCTCTGCCATCTTATTTATAGCCCTCTAAGATTTTTTTTTTTACAAGTAATATTCATTTATTCTGCATCTCTTAAGACAACGCTTTTAAGGAGGGCAAAATGTCAGCTTTCTAGATGAAAGGAGAGAGTTCAGAAGCCTTTACTGAGGCTAGACTCTGCCTCCAGCTCAAAAGGCAGCCTGAGCCTCTGATACTTTGCTACGTCCAGTCCTGTGGCTGCTCAGATCCTATGACAACCTGGCTCTACCCCCAGCTCAAGGAAAGGCCATTGGCAGGAGATTTGCTACGTGGCCGTCCAGTGACATGGCCAACAGAGAAGGACAGTGGTCCTGCAGCTCCCCGCTGCTCCCCAGGTGCGGTCCCCTTCCTCTCTTGGCTGGCACTGCCCAGGCACCACACAGGGAGCAAAATAATTGTAAAAGTCTGCATTGTGCTTTTGTTTCATTTTTACTTTATTTATATCCTGTTTATCTTAAAAATTTTAGATGCCAGGTGGAACATGGAACATGGTCACAGGACTAGCAAGGGCCACTGAATTCATTCCCTGGCTTCTAGGCACCACAGTAAAACACAATCTTCTTCACACATTTCTCAACTGGAATTCAAAAATAATCATCTACAGTATTTTCCTCACTGGGTTGTTTCCTGTGATAACAATCAATTTCATTAGAAGGTTCTCTGGGATTTAATCTTATATTGGTTTCCATCAGATACATCCAACAATATGTACAATATAATATTAAGAAAGAAAGGCTTGGCATGAGTATTATTAAAGTACACTAAGATTTTTTCCTAATCCTCCAGATGTCTAAAAATATGGAAACTGCATAGAGCTGCAACATGAAAAGTTTCTCAGCAAGCCTTACTGATATAAAATCTGTTTTTCGAGTGACAATGATTCTGCTCTGGGGAGGGAAAAATTGAAAATAAATCAAAGAAACAGCAGTTTATGATAAAGGGAAGAGAAACCCTGTTGTGGCTCAAAGTGAGATGCTCCATGTTTCTGTCAAGGCACGCCCAGAGCAGAAAATAAGTCGATCCCAGCTACTTCGAAACAGGTTTCCACTACTGAACATCACTAAGATAACTGATGTGCTCCTTTGCAGAAAGGATTTTTCTCTCAGTGCCACAGTGGGAACGTGCACATTCCTGAAGAACTTCTTGCCATATAGTAACCGTCTCACTTATTGGCATCTGCAGTTCTTCCAGACGTTCATGTTGGGTGTTATTCAGAACCAGTGTCTGAAGTTCTCCTCACCAAACACCGCACTTGAATTCCCATCTGTATACGGCAGACACCAGCTGCATGAGGAAAGGTGAGCAGTATCTCACACTACCTGAGAAGTACTACCGCTACATCAGTCTGAAGCAATATGCAGGTTGGGTTTTCCCTCAGAAGACATCCAGATGGGCTAGAAAGATGTCAAGGCCTTCACATAACATTAGTAAGCTAAGTCCAGGATTGCATTTTGGCACTAATATCTGTAATAGTTACATATATGGTGGTTGGGTGTATTCTTCTTTCCTCATGTGTCCTCACACAAATGAAGCACCGTAGGTGATCAACACACTGAATTCCAGTTTCTGCAGGAAAAATGAGCTACTGAATGTAAATCTATAGTATAAGTACTAGCTTCATGGGAGAATAACTGCAGGTTCATTCTTCTGAATGAAACTTTCTTATAATCCAGAAAATGAAAGACATCTGCCATTTATTTTTGTCATTAAGCTAAAAAGAGTAGTCTTACGGGGTTTTTTTGAGAAATCAAACCATCTGCCCAAATAATAAAATAAAGGACAAAGAGACAAATCATTAAAGAAGGACATTGTGGTGGGTTGACCCTGGCTGAACACCAGGTTCCCACTGAAGTCACTCTATCCCTCCCCTCCTAAGCTGGACAAGGGAGAGAAAATATAACGCAAGGCTTGTGGGTCAAGATAAGGACAGGGAGAGATCACTCAGCAATTACTGTCATGGGCAAAACAGACTCAACTTAGGGAAAGTGAATTTAATTTATTACCAATCCAGTCAGATTAGGGTAATGAGAAATAAAAACTAAAACTTAAAACACCTTCCCCCCACACCTCCCTTCTTCCCGGGCTCAACTTCACTCCCAAATTCTCTACCTTCTACTCATGAGCAGTGCAGAGGGACAGGCATGGGGGTTGTCATCAATTAATCAAATGTTGTCTCTGCCGCTCCTTCCTCCTCAGGGGGAGGACTCCTCACACTCTTCCCCTGCTCCAGCATGGGGTCCCTCCCATGGGAGACAGTCTTCCACAAACTCCTCCAACGTGAGTCTGTGACGGTGTGCTCCTCGCCCTTCCCCGGATGGCAGCCTGATCTTTCTCTCCCATAACCCTGCCCAAGCCATAACCACCTGTGGTGGTCATAATGGGTGCACGTAGTCGTGATGGCTGCACCCAGCTCAACATGGTTTCGAGGAGGCAGATAACAACACAATAGCCAAGGGCTAACTTGAGCAATTCTGGTACTGTGGTCAATATGCAAATATGACTATAGGACAATCATCTTACCCCCATAAATAATGAACAGCCCAGGAGCTCTTTGAGCTCTCCTGCACAGCAGCAGGCTGCATGCCATGATCTCCCCTTGAGTAGGGATGCCTCTCAAGGTTACTTCTTGAGATACAGAGATTCCTTGCCACAACAGATCCTCGGTAAGTGACTAATAGCACGCTAAACTTTGAAATCTTAGCTAAGTGATATTAAGGATTGATTATGTGTATATAATCCTTTAAACATAAACCGTTGACCAAGTCTGGGACTAGAACTGGATCCAGCCACACTCTTCCCCTGCTCCAGCATGGGGTCCCTCCCACAGGGAACAGTCCTCCACAAACTCCTCCAACGTGTGTCTGTGACAGTGTGCCCCCCTTGTCTCTGAGAAGCAGTTTAGAAAGCAAGGGGATCCTTTCTGAACCTCAAGACTCAACGGGAGGGTCTCCTTAACAGACTGACTCTGTCCTCTATGCAGTAAATGACCAAGTGTGCCTTGTCCTTGAATCTTGTTAAAACACTGTTGCATTTACTATCAAACTTTGTTAAATCCCTGTTTTATATTAATAAATTTACCTCTGCTTCTCTTTGTGAGTGAAGTGCATCGCTCCATCCACGACAGAGTCTTTCCCACAGGCTGCAGTTCTTTATGAACTGCTCCAGTGTGGGTCCCTTCCACGGGGTGCAGTCCTTCAGGAACAGACTGCTCCAGCGTGGGTCCCCCACGGGGTCACAAGTCCTGCCAGCAAACCTGCTCCAGCATGGGCTCCTCTCTCCACGGGTCCACAGGTGCTGCCAGGAGCCTGCTCCAGCAGGGGCTTCCCACTGGGTCACAGCCTCCTTCAGGCATCCACCCGCTCCAGCCCATGGGGTCATCCACGGGCTGCATCTGCTTCCCCATTAACCTCCATGGGCTGCAGGGGGACAGCCTGCCTCACCATGGTCTTCCCCATGGGCTGCAGGGGAATCTCTGCTCCAGCGCCTGGAGCACCTCCTCCCCCTCCTTCTTCACTGACCTTGGTGTCTGCAGAGTGGTTGCTGTCACATATTCTCACTCCTTTCTTCTGACTGGTGCTGTGCAGGTTTTTTTGCCCCTTCTTAACTATGTTATCCCAGAGGCACTACCACCATCGCTGATGGGCTCGGCCTTGGCCAGCAGTGGGTCTGTCTTGGAGCCGGCTGGCATTGGCTCTGTTGGACATGGGGGAAGCTTCTAGCAGCTTCTCACAGAAGCCACCCCTGTAGCCCTCCCCTGCTACCAAAACCTTGCCACGCAAACCCGATACAGAGATATAGTAAATAAAATTCTAAGAAAAATACTTCAGAGGGAGTAGCGGCATGCTCCAAACTAGAGCTCTTATACTTTAAGAGGACGTTTGGAAAGATCTAATAAAAATGCAAGATAGTCAACCAATTCCAATCCACTTGAGTTATTAGGTATTTAAAGTTCCCATTGTAAATTGGATTACTGTAATAATATGGCTTAAATAGTCTTAACAATAGATCCTAAGTATTCTAGGTCACATCAGAAAAATGTAAAAAGTAAAACCAAGGGATTTTAGATTCAGGAATGCCAACTTGAGATTCAAAATGGAATAAAATTTTAACCCTCTGACTCCCTTTATTTGTTATCATAAATAAATATGATAAAAAGCTTGACATAGTTTGTAGTGTAAGCACTGAAAATCCCAGGTATGATGATACCCATTTTTAGCTGAATCTGTCCAGTTCTCAGAATATCAGTTATAAATGGAAAACCTCTGTGCAAGTTCCCGTGTCATGCAGCCACGACTGGATCTAGGGAAATGGCTGGATAAAGGCTCAGATAAATATGGATTGCACGCAGTGAGATTTACAAAACAGTTTAAAGGGATTTCAAAATAGATAGTCTAGAGTCCTTTTGGTACAATGTGAAAAAAACCCCAACCCTATATAAAATAAATCAATGTCTGAAATGTCTACATCTTTTATAAAGCTTTCAAAGCCAGTTTGGTATAATACGGTCCTAAACATCCAGCTGTAGGGAATGTGATTGTGCCTTGTTACACCCTAACATGCCAGATGTTAACTTCTCTGTTCCCACTGAAACATAGTAATTAAAAAACAGAACTTGCTGTATTATTCACAGGGCAACATTTCAAGGGGAAAAATGCAAAGGCTGCTGATTTCAGGCCCAGGTTGGATTTTTTTGAAGCTCCTGCGTAAAGGCATGTGTCAGAGGGCAGAAGTCTTAGACTAGTGCAGCTGCACCATGGCCTCTCCCCATGTGGTACAATGAAGCTTGTAGCCCAAAAGAACTTCTTTCCTTTGAGGGTGGCAGAGCACTGGACCAGGCTGCCCAGAGAGGTGGTGGAGTCTCTGACCCTGGAGATGTTCAAAACCCGCCTGGACGCCATCCTGTGCAACCTGCTCTAGGTGACCCTGCTCTGGCAGGGGGGTTGGACTAGATGATCTCCAGAGGTCCCTTCCAACCCCTGTGATGCTGTGATTCTGTGAAAAGGGTCACGTATGGCTACATCCAGGTGCCAACTTTTTGCATTGTTTTCACACCAAAATTTGTCAGACGCTAGCTGCTTGTGTCGGGCAGGAGCGGGAGGATGTCCTGTGTCATTTTGCCGCTGCAGTTTGAGGGACCGCAGCCAAAAAAAAAAATAAATGTGTAACACGAAGAGCTGAGACTGAAACGAGCAGGGCTCCAGGTAAGACCTGTATTTCTCCCCGCTGTTTCGGGGTGACCGGGCACCGGGACCTCCTCTCCTCGCCGCCACCGGTTTGCAGAGGGACAGCTCTGTGCCTCCGGGAGGGCCACGGCGGGGACAGGGACCCTCGGGAGGCATGGCATGTCCCTCCGTCCTTGGCGGTGGTGGTGGTGCTGTGTCCCCGACCTGGTCGCCTCTCCAGGCTGCAGAAGCACGCTGGGGGGGGTGGGTGGGGGGGCAAACTGGGCCGCCCCCCAGTCTTTTATTTCGGGGAGCGGTGCCCCATGCCAGCACCGAGCCTCGGGTCAAGCTGGCGGTTCGCCCCCTCCATCCCCTCGGGGCTCCCCCGCTGCGGCCGCCTCATTGCGCCGCGGGGGAGGCCC
>VFFE01005811.1:572481-633064 GCA_008921705.1 Burhinus oedicnemus
GGGCAGGGCGGCGTCCCGCTCCCGTCCGGGCCGTGGCCGCCGGGGGTTGGCTCGGTCGCCCGGTCCGGGTGCCGGCAGGGGACGCCCCCGCGGGGGTGGCGGCGGGGGGGGCGCGGGAAGGGACGCTCGCCCTGCGCCCGCAAACCGGAGCGGAGCGTTCCCGGCTGGCCGAGCCCCGGCGAGGCGGAGTGTGCAGGTAAGGTGCGCGTCCCTTCCCGGCTCGGCGCCCTCAGCGACCCCGGCCCCGCAGCCGCCCCTCGCGGTGGGCACCGCTCTGAGGGGCGTGGGAGGCGGCCGGGCAGCGAGGGAGGGGGAGAAGCTGCAGCAGAGGACGTGTAGCCCAGGTGCGGTGGGAGAGGAGAGGTCTCCGCTGCTAAGGGTGCTCCTGGGGAGGTGAGGTCCCGTGTCCGAGCGTGCCCCCAGGTGTTGTGCGTGGCCGTGGGTAAGTCACGGGTAACCTGGCTGTGCCTCCCGGTCCTAGGTGCTTCCGTACGATTCGACCGACCGGCTTTAATGTTTGTTAACGCGAGGTATGAACCTTCACAAAGTGCTCAGGGAAACTGGTAATAGGGGTCATGAATAGACCGCCTCGCATTAGGAGGAAAAGTAAAATGACTTTTTCTCCGGCAGAAAAGCAATCAGAAGTGCTCCAGGTGCAATTTTTATCTACATCTCCTCTCTGAAATTACGTTTGTATGGTCAGTGGTAAGAACGTGGAAACGTAGAGAGTAAAAATACCGGCTTTATTTACATAACAGCACTTCTTATTTATATTAAAATACATTTCTGAAAAATAACCTTTGTGCATGAAGTCCATAATTAAAGTTGCACGGACAAGATAATGAGCAACTAAGATGCAGTTTGTCGATGCAAAAGATGTTCCTAGAAAATCAGTGAAAATACATCATTGACTTTCATCTTTCCGTGACTGCAAGGAGTGTCCTTGTACTTTGATCACTCACAAGGCAGGAATTTTTCTTTTTGATTGCAACAAAATGTTGGCAGTAAGAGAAATTTTTCTTAATTCAGTTAAGAATGATGCTCCTCTGCATTTGTTAAAAGTTATTTGTGGACTCTGAAGAGCAGGCAAGTGCTTTTAGTGAAGGAACAAGGAGAATTCAAAATACTCCTGAAGCAATAGATAAAGTGATCTACAGCATGCTGTTTGGTTGGTACAGATACACTCAGTTCTTAAAGATTTGAATTTTGAAAAGTAATGAGACTTTGGTCATTCCAAGAAAATCCTAGCCGCCTTTGGGGGCATTGTGGTTAGGAATTAGGAATGTGAAAAGATATAGAGCATATGGACTTACCCAGCATAACTTCATCACCTTTGGTAGCTAGCAAAAAACCAGTTTGGATGAAATACTTGATCAGAACAGAGACCTTGAATACAGCTGAAGGAAAGACCTTGATACTTTGTTCGCCTTTCCTTACTGACGAAGTCAAGGGAATGAGAATGGTCTGGGGATTTTTTGGCTTCAATTGTTAATATTCCCTTTGAAATTATGAACTTGAATGTTTGTCTTACGATGTTTATGAAATGTTACATTGTGGTTGATGAAAACTACTTACGTGGAAGTAAGATAAATTGGAAGTTCACTAGAAATACCCAAATAAGTACTAAAAGTAGTCACCTTACTGTACCATTAGAGTGAAGGTTTAGTTTTACAGATTGGTCTTGAAATACATCCTGTTGGAATAGAGACCAATCTGCTTTATTTTGTCGTGGACTTGTCATCACAGTAACACATAAGAAACAGCATAACGTACATCAGTATGCTATAAAAATATACGTGAGCTTCAAAATCATGACAAATTTAAAAAATACTGATGCAAATCATGAAATGCAGAGAGAGAAGCTCAGTGAGGTCCTGTTGTTGATCTGTCTGGAAGTGCAAAATTGTTCCCCTGTGTCCATTTATTGATCTGTCCTGTCCAAATAGTATTTTCTATTAGTATAATGGTGAGTGTTTTTAATGAATCATTCAGAACGTACCTGCTTCCTTTGATTTCTAAAGCCTGGGATGAAAATTTGTAAGGAATCATATGTGTAGTTTTCTCCAACAGCTGAAGATCACTCTTGTGGGAGATTGTACAGTCCCTGAACTCCTGCCGGGCTTTCTGCTGGACTTCACTGGTTTCTCTTTCTGGTGAAAATGCTCCAGGACCTTGCTCGCTTCTCTGGGCATGGCTCCCTCTTGACTGGCTTTGGGGGTAGAGTGAGGGAAATTTCTGTGCTCTCTCCATATCTTGATGGCCAAAGAGCCATCATTCACTGCAATGGCTCCCTAGCGTGCTCCTCGTTCTCTCAAACAGTTTTGAGAGTAGTGAAACAATGCAGGATTTAGGATTGATGGCTTGATTTGTTCCACTCTGTGGCATCCAGACTGGCCACTCAGACCCATGGGATCGCCACCAGCACCGGGAGGGGAGAATTACAAAAGTGACTCCAAACAATCTTGTCTGGTAGAAGTATTTGGACAGTCAAACATCTGTGTTAGAATGGGTTAAGATTCTGGCGTTTATATTTTTACTAGGGGATCATCCAGATTTTCATTGCAGCCTAAGCAATGACATTTCTGGCTTAGCAGAAATCCTAGAAAGTCAGCAATAGCGATTTGTTTGTGGAAAGCTTCCAAATCTGGCTCTCCTCACGTGAAATAATGTCTTCTGGACTTAACTTAGTAATTCTGGGTTTAGAAGTTTTTTCCCATGTGAGATTTCTGTTTGTTATTTCTTCCCTTCTGTCCTGACTATATTCTTTTCAACTTGGTTTCCTAAGGAGATGAAGCTAAAATAATAGTAATAATAATGCTGTCTGACTGATAGCTCCCCTCATTGCCCCAGGGTAATTTTTTAGCCCCGGGGATCAATTTCAAGCAATATAAGTAGATGAGTAGAGATTTCAAAGTGATTAAATTCTGACAAACCTCAAGACTGCTGGTGACCAGGGAGATGAGAGAGATGAGGTTGATGCCCCCACTGAGGGAAGAGCTGTAGCACACATTCAGCTTATTAGACATCAGAAAGTTTGTGTGGGTGCTCCATAGGATGCTGAGCTTCATAGCTTCTGCTACTCAAGGGTCGGTGATTATATTTTTCAATTTCTCTGCTCCTTGGGAGTGCACAGTCTTGGAAGTTTTGATCATGCCTTTTTTCCTCCATAGTCAGCTCAAAATAAGCTCTATTTGTCTGAGATGTTTCTAGTAATGAGATATATAAAAATGCTGTTGTTCCTCAACTTCATAAACTGACCTGTTGCTTTCCTAGCCCATAATTTAATACTTCTAGATACAGGGTTGATAGCCGATGGCGCAGTAATTTTCTTTTGTTATCTTGACTCAGTGCAAACACTTGATTACTGTGGTCACAATAAAACCTTTCTTTCACTGCCAGTTTCTCTGAATTGTTTACAAGTTTTTGATTAGACTTAATATGCTTTCTACTGCCGCTGCTGTTTCTTCTGGTTACGGCTGCATCTGAATGTCCTCTTCTGCTTTCTCTGCGTAGTGGGATGCTGTAGCACTCTACCTGTGTCATGACAGGAGAAGGATAATGGAGAAATGTGAAAAGGTATTGTGAGTTTATCTAGCAAGACCTTTATAAATACATGATGCTTTTATTGACTTTTAAGCGGTGGTTGTTGTTCTAATTATTTGTCCTGTTACATAACTAAAGTTAAGAGCTGTATTTATGGGTAATTGCCCATTTTCTCCTTCCTTGTCTTTCCATCGTTAATACCATCACAATACCTCCTTTCTTCTCTCTTTCATTACCTCTGTAAAAAAAATCGCCTTGGGTGTTTGTTTTGGTTTGGTTTGGTTTTTCGAAGGCTTTAACAGTATAGTAAGTTGATTTGCTAGGTTTTTTCCTATTGTAGAAATCATATCAACTGGACTTGCTGTCTGGGCATGAACGTACATAAATAAATGAAAGCAATTTAGTAAAGTGCTTAGTGGATAATGTTAATTTCTCTTAAAATACTCATCTGCATTCAAGTTGCACTAAGGTCTCCTTTACATCTTTTAGAAATCGTTTCTGTATTATTCAAGCCTGCATTCCTCGCTAAAGAGAGCGCGCCGTGCTTGTATGGAGATTACATTTGACTTTATTCTCCTGGTTTATATTAGCAAGAGGAGGAAGGAGGCGCACAAGAACATCTTTTTTCTCTGGGAACAAGCACATATGCTCATGTAGCGTCTTGCCCTGCCTCATCTTCTTGCACTTCGATGGAGCCAAGCATCCTTCCTTCCCTGCCGCAGGGATCTGGCCCCTCCTGGCAGGGCTCTCCGCGCGCCCTGGGGAGCCGCCACCAGGCACGCCGGGCTGGCTGCCTCCCAGTGGGTTCGAGAGGCAGCTCCCATGGTGGTTTCTCACTCCCAGCCCCTCACCAGCAGTTGCGTCGCTCCCAGAAACGCGGGAGGTAGCAGCGTATGTCGGTGCTACCCAGTCTGTGTCGGCTGAGGTGCATCCGAGGGATCTTAAAACCCTGCCAGCAGAAGCGTTTGACTTGGACCGCAGTGATGGATGGGGTAGGGTGTGCAAACGCGTGCCCTTGCCTTGGCGGGTCAGAGAAGGGCAGTGACATGCTGCAGAGAGGGGGGCCTGGCCCCTGCCCCGAGGCCAGGGGAGTGAGCTTGGTGGGGGGAAAGCCAGGTTCAGGGGCAGCTGAGGCAGCACGTCTGAAACAACAGTGTCAGCGAAGGCAGATGATGATTTTACCAGCTGGGTCAGGTTTGCACTGCACGAGGGAAGACGTGTACCTTGCGCAGCCTTTGAGCTGTGTCGGGGGTGTGTGTGTACCCAGGCTGAGGCATTTGGGCAGGGGGTGTTGGGCTAGCTTGCCCAGAGCACAGTAAGCGCTGAATATATGTGGCAGAAGCTTTCCTGCATGTGCCTGCTTTGGTACGTAGCACGGATCTTTCTGTGCTGACCCCAGAGGTAGGGGCAGTTCTGTGCTAGGTTGTGCTGCAAGGACCCAGCTCTTCATTAAAAACCTCGCATTTTGCTGTGGTGTCCTTAGGAAGATCCCAGAGAAGCAATTGCAGATCAGGGAGCGCTTCTTGCTTTTTTCTTCTTTAATCCAGCTTAAGCAGTATTTGCTGTATACGTAATGATAGCAACACATTATTTTCTTCTCTGTTGGCTTTCCCCATCCCGTCCACTTATTCGATCTGACAGAGGAAGGTGAAGGAGGTTTGTAGTACACAGTACTGGTTACGTTCTGCTGATGCAGAACATGGGAATATTTTATGCTGCTTTCCGGCCTTCATGGGCAAATGGGCAGCCTTTTATTTTTAGCCTTTTTCAGTTACCTTTGAAACCGGTTTACAAAATTCTGTGGGAGACCCACAAATTTGTCCGTAGGCTCCTGAGTAACCTGTAACTGTTCAGTAACGCAGCTGCAGAGTTGTTGAAATGTCCTTGGAAGACATGCTGCATTCAACACCTCTTGGGTAGAGACTGCAATGAAAATGCCCCTTTGGAGTCAGCCTTGTATTAGATTGACATCCTGCAACTCTGTTTGCCTAAAGAGAAGCCAGTAGGTCAATAAAAATGGGTATTAAAGTGAACATCATTGGAGTACACAAGCCATTTTTACAAGACAAACCCAAATGCCTTCAGATCTCTGGGTTTGGTCTTTGTGATTATTATTCCTGATGGAGCAGGCTGACTTGTTGAAGGGTAATGTCAGTAGGATACTCTTTCTTCACAGTGTTTTGAGTTAGTTGCAAATACAAAACAGTTAGCGGTACCTGTGTGATAGGCCTTAAAAGAAAAGGAACCAACAAAAATGAAAATTAGGAGAACCAGGGAGGAAGTTTCAGTTAGTGTGCCCAAAGCCTTTAATAGTGCTACTTCTTCATACTTTCAGGACAATATTGCATTAAAGCATGTGCATTGTCCCCATGACATAACATATTCTGATTAGGAAACATCTTGGAGTTATCCTATATCCTAGGGAATGTTTATGTGGAAGCTCTGTGTCTGTTTTTATATTCATGTACACTACAGAAAACACCTGGAAGCGTGGTACTTCATGATCTCTGTATGATGTCTATTGACTGTCTCTGAGATACCAGACAGGTGTTAATAAAATTCACGCAACTATGTATTCTGTCTGGATGAAGTATTCCCTTTTGCTCAGGCTTGACACCTCCTTTAAGTTTTGGTTTGCCTAGTTTTGAATCTTTTGTCATTTGTATCCTCTAGCCGAGCACGTCACCTGTTGATATTTATAATTTCTTCATTACAAGGTATCTTGCTTTTGCTCAGACAGAAGCAGAAGTGTTGGCAGCTGTTATGTATTTCATACTAACTAATAAAAATGCTCTGTGATGTATCACTGTGTGAAGCCAAAGACATTATCATTACGGTGAGTCTACACCCTCCCTCTGCCTAATCAAAAATAACTTTAATTCTTGCACAATATGTGGTATGCTATGTTCATAAGCAATTCGTATCTACATAGTTGGATCTTACAGTCCTTAATTAAGAGAGTTTCCATTAAATAATGTTGGTAAGATTTGTCCTGTAAGTATTTATATAGAGAACTTGGAAGCTCTATTCTGTCTGTTCTGGACAGGGTTTGGTTAGATGGGAGGACTAAAGGAAGCAGAAGACCAGAAGATGATGTCTAGAAATTCTGAGTGGACAAGCGGTTCTGAAAATAATATTTGAAATATAACCAGAATTTCCCCTGTGGTGCCAAGCAGAAGGATGTGGTTTGCCTAATACCTGAAGTACACACATTTCTCAGGGCTTAGCCAGTTGTGAACAGCATTGTTGGCTCTGGCAGATGATATGACAAGGTGTTAAGCAGTCATATGGCACTTCATCTTAATTTAAATCCAGGATATAGTGGGAGTGCTGGAGCTTTTCTGCTGCTGTATGAATAAAAATTTGGAGAACTGGCTTTATAAACTGTCCTGCAGAAAAGGGAAGCCGCCCTGGAACTGCTCTGTTTCTGTTGCCACTTCTTCCAGAGCATGAACGGGGTGCTTTTACAGAAACAGCTCTTAGCTGGCTGATGAGACACTGGTTTAGCTGTAATCCTGCCTGTAGCAGAGCTGGGCTTGGACACAGGAACGCAGCTCCACCCCTGATGCAGAGAGTCAGATGATGCTGTGGAGCTCACAAGGGCTGTCAGTGTGATTCACCTTGGTCTGTTTCCGTGTAAAATAGGGTGCACTTTCCTCCGGTGATGAGGCTGTTTTGTAGAGTATCAAAAGGACAACAGTCATGTCTGAGGCAGTTGTCCCACGAGGAGAGGCTGAGGGATGGGGCTGGCTCAGCCTGGGGCAGAGGTGACTCTGGGGGGGGCTGGGAGCAGCCCCCTGTACCTGCAGGGAGGTGGTCGAGAAGAGGGAGCCGGAGACACAAGGGGCATCAGCTGGACCAAGCAAGAGAGGTTGAGACAGGACTCGAGGAAAAGGCTTTTCCCTGGGGGCCAGTGGGGCAGAGACGCAGGCTGCCCAGGGAGGTGGTGCCAGCTCCATCCAGGGGGTTTCCAGCCCCGATAGGACACAACCCTGACCAGCCCCGGCTGACCCCAGCGCCGAGCCTGCTGCAGCAGGGCTGGACCAGGGACCTCCTGAGCTCCCGTCCTGCCTGAGCCATCCTGCGACCCTATCATCCCATGTTCAAAGCTGAGCCTCTGAAAAGTTGCTGTGAAGTTATTGTTACCATCTATGCATGAAAAATATACCAGGGAAGAAGTACCCTTATTTCCTAGATTAAAAGAAGGCCAGTGACAGTACCTTTAATAAGAAATAACAAACAGATGCTTACAGCAGCACAGCTGTTTGCAGTCCCTGCCTGAAATATCTTGCTAATATAACCTGTCTTAAATATGGTTAAATTCAATGATGTAAAATCATTTGTAAGTGTGCAGCATGTGCTCTCTTTCAGGCTTCAAGTCTAATTCAGTTTACTGCTGCTTTTGTTCACCTAAGAAAAGCTTTCTCCAAGGCACAATATAGTACCATAAATATGCAGGGATTTCTGTAAACATGTTTCGCTTAAGTGTTAACGTGATATTTATGTTCTGTGTTCAAAAACAAAACACGAATCCTATTGCTTTCTTGCCAGCAGGCATCATGTGCAATGGCGTGATTTTGAGGTTTTAAAGAAAGGTCCCTCAGTGGGGATGGGGTTCTTCTAATATGTCTCGCTTGTTTTTCTTCTCGGGTAGCTCAGGTATTAGAAATTCTACACTGCCTTCTTAGGTTCTCTTTAAATGTCTTCTCAGAGGAGCTGGAGTGCAGTGAAACCTCACGATAATGAAGTCTCCAGAGAAGACAGTCACTCACTAATATGTTATTAAGATTGTGGGTTGCTTTTGTTTAACAAAAGAATGGGGAAAAAAAGTAAAATAAAAGCAATTGCCTCCAAAATAATAATCTCACTTAAACAAACATCAAGGAAAAAGCTCCTCTCTGTGTTGTCAAAGCTGTTTTATAAGCAGTGATTGAACATGTGTTCCCTGAGTAGTATAAAAGAGTTTGCGTTACGAAGCCAGTGGTGCTTTCAACCACCGCCTCGCTCTTCCCCATCATTACTCAGAAACTGTCACTAAAAGTGCTTGCTGTTTATCTCGGAGAGCTTAAAAAAACTAAAGAAGATGAGCATGTGAGGGTTGGAGGAATATTTGTTTTCTTTCCCCTTGAACTTACATTTGTTTGCTGGAAAAGCTAGAATTGTGGAAGGAACTGAACTGAATAAAAATAAATCTCAGCCGACTACTAATGGAAACATCCTGTTACTGATGTGGTTGGAAGCTCTCCACTTGAACGTGGAAGGCGTATAGCACACAGCCAGAGCACGATGCCTTTAGGAAGAAGGCTTGCTGAAAAGGCAGTGCTAGCTTTTTCTGGTCTGAATTTGTAGTTTTATCACTTACAGTTTGAATAGAGTGTACAGGCGGTCTGCACAGTTCCTTTTATTAATGGACTAACGCACTTTCATGTTCCTTCTCTCCTCCCAGGTTCTTATTACTTACAGGTAGCTGGAAGTAGCACTTCAAAGTAAAACAGAATAAATGGGATGATGTGTTTCTCAAACAGATTTCCCAATAGAATCAGTGTATTGTTTCTGTTCTAACAAGTTTTGAAAGTAAACGAAATAAAAATTTATTCATTATGCTAATTAATTTACCTTTACAGATTATTAAAATAATTCCAGATAGAAACTCACTTGCTATAATCACATTTAAGTAGAGAGAATGTCTTGTTTTGAGTGAACAAGGCCGAGTATGAAGTTCAGCAAGTGCAGTCTGGGTCCTGCACTTGGGTCACAACAACCTCATGCAGCACTACAGGCTTGGGGAAGAGCGGCTGCAAAGCTGCCCGGCAGAAAAGGACCTGGGGGTGTTGGTCGACAGTCAACTGAATATGAGCCAGCAGTGTGCCCAGGTGGCTAAGAAGGCCAATGGCATCCTGGCCTGTATCAGAAATAGTGTGGTGAGCAGGACTAGGGAAGTGATCGTCCCCCTGTACTCAGCACTGGTGAGGCCCCACCTCGAATACTGTGTTCAGTTTTGGGCCCCTCACTACAAGAAAGACATTGAGGTGCTGGAGCGTGTCCAGAGAAGGGCAACGAAGCTGGTGAATGGTCTTGAGCACAAGTCTTATGAGGAGCAGCTGAGGGAACTGGGGTTGTTTAGTCTGGAGAAAAGGAGGCTGAGAGGAGACCTTATCGCTCTCTACAACTACCTGAAAGGAGGTTGTAGAGAGGTGGAGGTCGATCTTTTCTCCAAGTAACAAGTGATAGGACAAGAGGAAATGGCCTCAAGTTGCGCTGGGGGAGGTTTAGGTTGGATATTAGGAAAAGTTTCTTCACTGAAAGGGTTGTCAAACACTGGAACAGGCTGCCCAGGGAAGTGGTGGAGTCATCATCCCTGGAGGTATTTAACAGACGGGTAGACATGGTGCTGAGGGACATGGTTTAGTGGTGGTTTTGTGTTAGGTTTATGGTTGGACTCGATGATCTTAAAGGTCTCTTCCAACCTAGGTGATTCTACAATTCAGGCATCTTACCATGGAAATTGAATGTTATTACAGAAATTTAGCTGTCTTGAATGGATATAATCAGACATTCAACTGTATATTCACTGTGTTAATTAAGTGACTGGCTAACAAGCCATCCTTTGTAGAGAGTTAAATTATGTCGTATAAAGAGAGAACAAACAAATTTGTTAGCCACTTTAGAAAGAAGTAGTATTTGATGAAGTGTCTAAAGAGCGTAGAAGAAAGCTGAACAAATATACACAGCTGACCTATTTTGCAAGTCCACATGGAGTCATATCTGCCTCTTGATTCTGACTACCAAAAAAATCAATTAAAACTTCACACCATAATGATCTTAGAAGTTGATTGTTCTTTAGATTTCTGTAAAACCTAGAACCTGAAGTTCTATTGCTTAAAATTAAACGAAGATTTATACTCTGGAAGAACTGAAAGACGAGATTCAGAGATGTACTTTTTTTAAAAAGGGAACTTTTTAAGTATAGTTAATCGCTTGATCAGCTTTTACTATAAATATTTTAACTATGTAAGTTTTCTAAGCATACATTCTGAAAGGAAATGGTAATGTATTTATTTAAATCTGTAGCTTGGCCTCATTTCTGTACCTTTTCCGGAAAAAGTGTGTGAGATTAGAGGTGAATCAAAGCAGATTAAAAAAAGGTTAATTTAAATTTTGGATGGCACAGCCTCTCCCCACCACCACTCCCCCCTCCTCCCGATGCTGCTCCATTTGATTAAAGCCACCAAAAAGCTGAGATTTCCAGCTCAGACCTTTCTGCAAGGGCTACCATTCGGGGTAGGATTGAATGCATTTGTTCCTGCTCCATTCCTGGTTGAGAACTGGAGACCAGAGATAACAGCCGGCACTGCCATCTCTGGAGCAACGGATGTTTCCCATAATCTCAGTTTCCTTGTAAAGACTTTCCAATGTCAGTATTTCATAGAGGAAGAAAAGCAGGGCTGACAGCCCGAGCTACCATCTGACGGGAGTCACATTTGATGTATAGATGGCAGCGGTTCGGTTAGTTGTGTCTGTGACAAGTGAGGCAGTCCAGCACCTTAGGCTTAGAAAAGCAGGAGCCCATCAAAGGTGGGACGTAATTACCATTTGAAATTAAACGTCTCCCAAAATAGGGATGTCTGTTCAGATGTCTTACCAGGAGCTGGCAGGGGCATCTGGCTCCACTCCTCCCATGCCAGCCTGAACTGCTCCGTCAGACAACGAGCCCATCTAAACAGCTGAACAAAATATGTGCCGGATAAGATCTAGTTCTGATTTTCCAGTGTCCTTGTTGACCTCTCCGATGTTTTGGGGCAAACACCTTGATAGGAACACACATACAGATAGGCTCTTTTGATGGAGACCTTTTTAAGGCTCGGTCTCATAAGACAGTGTCGCGTTCAAAAGCATGAGGATAGATGGCTCATCACTAAATGGGATGTGATGAGGGACGGGGAAGATGCTCAGCCTCAGGCAGCAGGGGAGCTAAAAACAGCTCCGTGGTGTTGGAGCTGTGCTTGCACAGTGCCAGCACAGCCAGTACCTAACTTGGGAGCGGCTGGAGCTGTTCTGGCTTTGTTCAGAGGAGCGAATCCTCGGAAAAAAACACCCCGAAGCTGAGGAAGGAATATTACGGCATGGTCACGTCTGGTGTCAGTATCGGAGTTTCAAAAATTGTTAAGAAAATAAGCATATGGACTGTGTAAAAGGCACATAGGCTTATTTTGAGTGAGGAACATAGCAGACACTCTGTTCTCCATTTTACATCTCTTCAGAAAGTGTCTTCACACATTTTCCTGTGTATTTGTGACTCTGAATTTAGGGAGAGAGGGTGAGGAGGAAGGGAAGCTGAAGAGAGAGCAATGCTGGGATCTGACAAAGATTAGCACCAGTTTGTTTGCAAATGGAAGCTGCAGAGGAGCTGCAGTGATGTGTTGTATTGTTAATTATGTTTCAGGGGAAAAGCTGCTGCTCCAGAGAAGACAGCGTTTCCAGTAACAGCTCTGGAGTTGTAGTTCCTAGGAGAAATGCCACCCTGCACGAACATGGTGCTCAGCATTTGTTGGTGAACCGTGACATCTGAAATGATACTTCTCTAGATAAAAATAGAGCTTAACTGTGCTAAACATTCAACAAACACTTATTGAGACTCCAATATGAATGTTTAAACTGTGAACAAAATACCAGGAAAAACCCACCACTAACTCTGTGGCATCTGCTTTCTGGAAATTACACTCTCATTTTCTAAATTAGAGGAACAAAAATAACAGTTAATTTTTTTTTTTTCCCTCAGAGCATGCTGCTTTTGGTAATAAATCACCAGAAAATAGCTCATGAACTGTCTGTATTTCTCATCTGGGGTGCTGAGTTTGCAGGACGTTCACTTGAACGCCATGGGAAAGGCAGCTGCCCGCGGCATGGGGCAGAGCTGGGGTGAAGAACCCATGGGCGGCTCGAGGTACAAGGTCTTTGGCGCATGGAAGGGGCTTGAGGACCCCTTGCTGCGTGACATTTGGCCTTGGGGCTATGTATGCATGGTGGCTTTGACAACAGGTGTTGATGAAAGTGGGCAGAGAAGTGACATAAAAGGTCGGGGTGGTTTGGTTTTATAACCAACATAGGCAGGACGAATGTAATGAGACCTTGCGGATACTTTCATAGCCTATTGAGGAGAACGGTGGCTGACTAAATGAAGGTGCCCTGGCAGCAGCAGTTGTACCCAGTTGTCATCTCACGTTTCAGGAGCTGTGGCAGGTGTGCCGATGAAGGTTACTTTCCCTTTTCAAGGTAGAGGATACTTTGAATAGCCTTTGAAGTCGTGGATCTCCCCCTCCCCCATTAAAAAATGAATAGATGCTATAAAAATACCAAGGCTAGAACATTTCCTCTGGTCATAAAATTTCCCACAGAAAGACTGCTCCGTATTCAACAGTTTAATGCTGGGACTGGTACTGATGCTTGGGATTTATAGGGTTTATTAAAATACCTTCACTATTCAGAAGAGTGAAATTGTTTTGGTGGTTTTGTGCTATTTTGCACTGTATATGCAGTACTGAATTTCACTGTGTGAGGCTTCTCCTGTTTTGGTGGTAAAGACTATCTTATTCTCATCTCCCCAATTCAGGAAGAGCTCTGATGTTACAGTGTACCAGTGGATCTGTATAAGCAGGAAAGATACTGATAATCAAACATGGAAATCTGTAGAAAAGCTCATTTTAGTGATCAGATGCATCTGCCCTTTTCCCATCCGCTAACTTGCAGTATTAATGGATCTGGGGTGGCACAGATTTGTTACTAATCCTTGCTTGGAATCGGCAGTGCCTACTCAGATAATGTACAAATTGTACAGAGCTTTAGATTGATGGATGGTTCAGATTAAAGAAAGCAAGCAACCAACCAAACAAAAAACCAAACAGGTCAAAAGAGCTTTTCTACTACATCACCAAATTGATTACTTCTAATTCAGAAATTAATTTAAACTTTTCTTTTTATCTTTCACACTTCGATTTTGGAAAGACATTTTTACTATGTAACCCTGATTTTTTATTTGCGTTTGTTTCTCTGGCATGAAGTAACAAGGGCAGCTATCCAATTAATCCAGAACGGGCTTCAACAAATCCCAGATTTTGGTGTGCGGCATAGCAGTACCTCCCAGAAGTGTAGCAGGTACCTCCTTCTCCACATCCAAGAGCGTGGGACATGGGAAAAGGGAGAAAGATCTGCAGCTATTCGTCTGCTGCCTGTCGTACCGCATTTGTTGAGCATTCACACCATTGGCTTCAGCCTTACACCCCCACCTCAGCTTGGTGGTTTCGTGGCCATTTGTGGCCCCAATTGCTGTACTGTTCTTCAGCCTTTTTTCCCACCTGCTGATGAGCCACATCTGGCTGTCAGAGCTGCTCTGTACCAGGGTCTGGGTTGCGGCACCGCACAGATCCCTCCATGCCGTAGTTTGGTGGTGATGCTCCTCCCAGTTGGTTATGGGGCATCCTGCATTGGAATTGTTCCCCTGTGGCTGGAGGCCATCCTTCAGCTGGGGATCTGTGAGGCAGGGGCGGGTTTTCTCATGGATCTCCAGCTTGTCCTCACTAAAATGGGAAAATGTTACCTTCTGACTTGTGAGATGAAGCCTTCAAAATGCAGAACAGACAACGATGTCACCAGGAAAGTTTCTTGAAAGATTGAGGAGTTTATGTTCTTCTAATGAGGCAAATGAATGACATAACTCCGATTCAGTTGTGCCAAGGAGATGATAATGAAAATTCCTTGTATGTGAAAAAGTTTATGATCCCAGAAACATTTATTGGCAAGTATGTAAACCATGCTGCACAACGCAAGTGTTTTGCCATCACACCGACTGGACACTGTTGTTTCACTTGATTTGGTTTTCTCTGCAGCCACTGAATTACTCCGGGTCCATTGACCTATTTCGGGTCACTTAGTAAGCAACCTGAAACCACACTCTACTAAATACAGCTTTCCTGGATACGTATGTTCAGCATATTTTCTTGCTGCATGAAATCTCAGGAAGGCTATTGGTATATCCTGACTTTGATTTTTCTTTTTATAGTCATTTACAGTTTCAGGTAAAATTTCCACTTGCACTGGTAAAGGACTTCGTGTGAACTTGCAGCTCATTCTCCTTTGGCTAAGTTATTTTGTCTGTGTCAGTTTTTGATATCTGGTATCCATTTTTCAACCTCCAATTCTGTACTTGGAAGACCCCAGTTCCAGGAGAGTAGTTTATTTGTAGATGTTCCTTTTTCTTCATCCAGATGTAATTTTCATATATATATTGAGTATTTGGACAGTCAGCTCCCAGATGTGTTCGAAACATACAGCTCTGAAGAATCAAATATTAGTTTGTGAAATTCAGCGAGCACGAAAGCTGAGAGGACAGTGTAGGACTGGCTGACTGATGCATCCTAAGAAGAACGCGTGGTAGGAAGAGCCTAAGCATTAGGCACAACCCTCTGACCACGGGTATTTGTGGCAGAGTAGCTTTTGTGCTTTTAACAGACACGGTATTACTGCTAAATACCTGCTATCTCTTCTCCATCATGCTGCCTTTGGAATTCTTTGGAGAAGCAAAAAATCACTAAGGAAAAGTAGTGAGAGAAAACTCAGCACATTGTATGAGAAGTTGGCTGTAAAGCTTAGACATTCTTTAGTGGGAATGGGCATGCTTGAACTGCTATGCATTAATATTTTTCTGATGTTGAATAAAACCCTGAAAGGAACTTGGCTGAATACATGAAATCTTGAGGACTATGCCATGTGCTCCTTCATTTATGTGAGATGTATCCTGCCCTGTGCAGCACTATTTCTACTGGGTTTTTACGCATTTCTTTGGAAGCAGAGCATCTTTAGAAAAACTTTTTAGCAGCTCTTTCAGGAAGAGTTTCCTGCCTCAAGAGGTACTTTTAGGCACCTTAGACCCACAGCTCATCAAGGCCTTAAGGAATTGACCACCCAGGACTTGAAGGGTAGAGTCTTGTATTGGTGCCTGTCTGCCTTGTTGAGCTTGAGGGTAAATGAGGGTGAATTTGGCTTCTGACATAATTCAGAATATCTGTTGCAAATTGTGCCTGGCTACATTAGCTTCTCAGATGTACAGTGGTACACTGGCTCTGCTTTTTCTCTGGTGGTGTCCTCCACACCAAGGGCAATTAAAAAATCTGTAGGTGGTCTGCCTGCTTGTCACTGTAAAGCTGCATGGTTGATTGATGCGTGGCCCTTGTGTAGAGCATTGACATGTGAACTGCAGTCAGAATAAGCCAGTGCATTCGTCCTTTTTCTAAGTATGGGTAAAGGGAATATTTCATTCTTGGAATGAAAGGAAGGAATGCCGTTGCTGTGCATACCTGAGAGAGAGATGGACCAGGAATAATACCTGGCAAATTAACATCAGAATTATGTTCACTTACAGACTGCTGAAAGCTGCATAAGTAGTCTCCCATCATATAAGTGGTATACATAGCAGAGAGAAGAGCAAGGACACCACCAGATTGCCTGAGGTTTTGTTTCACAGCACCCTGAGCCCGGAGGTTACCTTCAGTTATCATCAATGTGACATCCTTGGACACACAGTGTGCCAAGGCTTCCTTCCGTTGTTTTGTTTCAGGTTTGATCTCAGTGATACCAGATGTGGAAAAACAAGTGGTCAGTCACAGCCTGTTAGGTTAAAAGAAATGTTAGCAAATGCAATTGTAGAGGCTGCACGATGGAGACCCTTGTGCTAACAAATGCAATAGGTTCTTGTGCAGAACAGTTTGGGTGGGGGAAAGGGAGGAGAAAGTGCCATGATAAAGTGGCATGAAATTGGGGATGGGAAAATGAATGGTGGATTCAAGAGTGACTCTGGACATAGGACAGTAGTTTTCAAACACACTTGCTGCTTCTCTTCAGGCTATTATCCAGGCTTCAGGCTTGTCATCTTTCTGCCTTTGACATCAGTTATGCATCTTTTTTTTTTTTTTTATTATTTGCTACAGGCAAATATAAATACTGTGTTTTCATGATGTGTAAAATCCCATTCCCCTACCGATGGCACCAAGGAGTCTTGCAGGAGGGATTGCAAAGCACTTGTAAAAATCCCGTTTGATGGATGAAGCTATAATGGAATAAGCAGAGGTTAGGGCTGGGGTTTAATTATTCCTGTTTTCCCTCTCCTGCTCTTTGCAGAGATGCTGTTGTTCCAGGGAGAGTTAAGAGGTTCAATCCTAACCCTCAGGGAACCACATGGGCTGCAGCTGTGTCTGGCATGCATAGTGCAAGAACAAAGACTAAAAAAACCATTTTCTGCCTCTGCTGTCCCTCTCCACCTCTTTAGGGATCAGATATGATTTATTGGCTTCCCTGGGACCACCTTCCCCTCACCTCCAAATGCCATTCAACCTTTAGCAAGCCCTGGCGTGCCAGCAGATTGCTTCAGCTGAACATTGGCAAATGACCAAAAGCTGCTGCTAGGGTGGATCTGGGCTTCTGACATCCTTTTCCTTCTAGTCATAGGTTTTTTTAAAGAGGGATTTAGTTTTGGAACTGCTGACTTCAGCACTCATATCTATGCTCATAGCTTTATTTATGGCAGATACCGCATGTAAATTGTCATGTCCTGACTGCCCAATGTAAGACACGTCTCTGCAGGCAGGAGAGCAGGTGGTGTTTCTTTGGGGCATTTGACTTTTACATTTCCTCAGCATCACCTTGCTTTAAAGAGCACCGCTTTAGAAATTGATTGCTCCTGTTGCTGCCCTTTCAGAAGGGCAACCAGCAGCACTGCAGGGCTGCCTGTGCAGCCACCAGCAGAGAGTTGCTGGGCTTAGAGATGATCAATACAGAAAAACCTGTGTGTTCATCTCTTCGTGTGCTGTGAAACTTCCCATTTTACTATTCAAGCAAGAGTTCAGCACAAGTGGACCGGTCACACAGTTTCAATAGGAAGACAAAATTGATAATCTTATGTTCTTTTCTGATTGAGCTTTTTCAATCTTTAGCATGCTTTTTCATTCTCTAATGCTTCTTTGAAATCAAAAACCTAAACTGAATGAACAGTTAATAGGATTCTTTCCCGTTTTCGTTGGAAAGCTGTAATGTCTTATTAGCCCAAAATACCCTTGTAATTTTCCACTTTCAGATTGTGCTTTCTACCTCTCCAAAATCAGCAGACACATTTGCCACACTTCTTGCCACAGGAGGGACTACTCCTTCACCTCTGCAGGGGATTGCTGTGGGCCTAGGTGGAGGTGGTCTCACACAGAAGCTTCTGGGAGTGGAAATGAAAGCTGAAAATGTTTTTTGTGGTTTTCACTTTGTTAGAAACTTGATGTTCTGCCGCACCACAGCACCAGGCAGCAAACACCAGACTAGAAACCTTGGTGTGCTATGCTGTTCCACTGCTTGGGTGTCCAGAAAGGAATGGGTTTTCCTAAATCAGTGTTGACTAAATGACCTGGATGGCTCTTTGGTATGAAAGAGGAGGGAAGTTTTCCATTTGCTTTGGACTGACAGAATGGGAATTTCATTTGTTGGAGGGGGTTATTTTTATTTTAATATTTTCCTCCTGATCATAAGAATAGTTGAACTGGTTCAGATCAAATGGCTATCTAGTGCATAGTGTCTTGCTGCTGAGAGAGATCAAAAATAAGTGCCTAGGAAAAACACTATGAACACATGAAAGTACTTCCCCCTGTATATTCTCCATGTCTCTGGTGCACAGCAGCTCACGGGTTACTTGAGCCAGACACAGTAGCTTTGTGTTTAGTAGCTGTTGATAGATTTTGCTTTCTTCAATTTTTTTAATGACCTTCTCTACATTATTAATTACCTCCTGAACCTCTCCATCATCTCTTTAGATTGAACCCACTTTTCAGATCCAGGATAGATTTGCCACAGACATCCAGAAATTGCTCCCTGAAGCCACCTGCATGACATCAAGCAAGTTCTGTCTTGGAAACAATCGAGATTTGTTGCTTATTGATTCTGTGAACATTTGAAATGCTAAGATCATGTATGATGGAAAGCAAACCATAAATCTGTGGAGGTGTGGGAATTTGCAGAGTGTTGGTTTCTGACAGAGATCCTGGCCAAGGGACAGTACATCCAGAGTCTTCTCAAAGCCAAGCCTCACTGCTGCCATAATTCATCCTTCTTTTGGATGTCACGGCTACGCCCTCATCGCCCTCTGCCAGCTGGTTGTAACTGTCTCCTTGTCCTTACCCCAGCTGTAGCCATTGCTTTCTTGTCCTCTTCAGGTATGTAGGGATGTTGCCAGTGCTTTGCAGGCTTAAGTGGTTTTGAAGGCAGAAGTATTGCTCACGTGCCTCTCAGCACACAAAAAAATACTGAGGTGAGAAAGGGTGTTATGTACAGTGAACACCCTTCAGATCATCTACCTGCTCTTTTGCTTTCAGAAGGTATACACTGAGATGTCCCAGAAGAGAATGAAACAGGAACTATTCACAGCTCTGGAAGAAACAGAAACAGTCCTGGTGATTTTTAAGATCCTATTGAGAAGGAGAGCAGAGCTCCTTCATGTTGTATTTGAAGATCCAAAGATCATATATGTTAACAAAACTTCTAAACTTCTGTGATTAAAACTAAAGCCTAATACAGTAGATGATTTTTACACTGTATCATTTAACTTAAGTTCTCAGAGATCCCACATGAGAAGTGCAGGTATCGGAAGTTCCGCAAATCAGTAAGTAATTCAGTAGGTACTCACAGCCAGGACTGTCAAGGGAAAGATGCTTAATTAGGCCTCATTAATATAGATGGACTTGTTTTTGAAAAATTGTTTTTCTGTTGCTGAAAACAAGCTTCTTTGGGGTGCTCATTCCTGAATGTTTAGAACAGATTTTGAGTTTGAAACGCTTATCAACAAGTATTAATAACACTGGGTATGGAAAAGGTTTTTTTCTCTCTGCATCTGTGAAATTTCTTTTGAAAGTAATAGAATGCCCTTGCTTACACAAGTTACTGTAGAGGAAAGAGCTACAACTATAAGTAGACATGGCTTAAGCGTAAGACTGATCAGCTATAGACTTTTTTTAAACTTGATAAAAGAACTAATGAAACGTATTTTTTTTACATATTTCACTGCAGATAATGCTCATGACACAAGTCGTGTAGCTTAATAGTTTGCAACATGGGATCAGAAATTAAATTGACCTCCTTTATCTGTTCAGATGTAGAGCCCACTTATCTCTGTCTGGGAATGGTAAAAATGTGCAAATTAGTAAGCTCCATCCATTTCTGAAGATAAACTCCTCAAATATGAGTTTACAATGTGGAAATCATGCCTGCCAATATCCTTTATGTTCCACATAGGCTGTATGAGGAGGATTAAGTCATTGTGCGTCCTCTCAGGGCTCAAAGATGCTTCACAGAAGGCGGAATTCCTCACTGCTAGCTCAAGCCTATACAAAATCCCCCTCTTTGAGCCCTATCCTGCATCTAAGATCCTAGAAATGCTCCCCCTGACTTCAGTGTGAGTCAGATCAAGTATTCAATCCATGTTAACTTCACATCTTTATTTCTTTAATATAGACAGCTTTTTTTTTTGCTTCAAAGCCTCCAAGGACTGTATAGGCACCACCTGGAAGTGGGGAACAGTCACCTAGGTCAATATAGTTATACTGAACCCAGGAGGAATTGTGATAAAGGACTTTTTCATTGGAGAGATCATGTCTAAACCTCTCACAAAAAGGACAGGGGAATCTCTAAAGCCGCTCTGTGTGCATGTTAGAGATGTCCTGTAAAAGCACTGCACAGTCTAAACTGATGCCATATTTACATATTTCAGAAGAAAGAGCAAGTTGGCCTCTTACACCCAAAGCGATGCTGTAATTGCAGTTATGGGAATAGATAGGAGGCCTAAGGAGAATGGTTTGTCCGTAGGCTGAAGTTCTGGTCCTTCCCCTGCAGTAGAGCTGTACTCAGCCAGTAAGCCCATGCGTTTCAGCAGTTGGCATAAAATGCCTTTCAGTAGAGGTCAGCACTTTGGAGGCTGCTCCTAACAAAGATGCAAACTCACCTGAAGGCAGAATGAGGCAACTGGCAATAATGCCAAGAGCCTAATTGTGGGGGCCTCCAGGTATAAAAAGCCCTCCTTTACCAGTGTCTATAGGCCACCTCTTTCTGTGTGTGATGGGACAGAGCTGTCTCCTTTGGGTTACCTTTCTGCATTCCATGGTATGGACAAGGAGCAGATGCACTTGGGTGGTGTTTGCAGGCACCTTCACCCCTCATTCCAAAACAAGCAGAAGTTAGGGGTGGTTATGCCTTCACTGGAAACAGAACGTGAACAAAAATCAAAAGAGCAGCTATAACATGCCATTTCTTTCTTCTCTGTTGATGTGCCAGATGCCTTTTACATTCTTATCTTGAGAATGATTGTGAAAGGCATGGCTACCTTGGGAAAACAGTGGCAGGTGAACGTCTGGAGAGTGCACTGGTATTTGCCATGACTTTCTATGATGCATAAATCAGAGATCTGGGTCCTTAAGGCTGTGCTCAAAAGTGTTTGTCATTTAACAGCTCTCAGTAAAAATCACATTCAAATCCCCCAGAAGTTCCCTTTTACTCCGAATAGGTCAAATTATTTGAGCACAGACAGAAGTGAGGATGGGGTGGGGAGGTGGACTCTTAAACTGTGTGTGCCCAAGATCTGAATAAAGACTCAGGCCCTATAAGAAGGGATGCCCCCACCCCAGGGTGGGCTGGGCATCCCCCTCGTTTCACCATCCAGCTAGCTGGAGGCTTTTGCACAATGCTTCTGTTCATGTGCTTCACGGGCGGGGAACAGCCACGGGTGAGGGTAAGGCGCACACATCCTCTTAGCTGGAGTCCTGGGGGACAAAGGGAGCTTTGTATGTGGGTTGGCAGGGAGCAGCGTCCTCCCCTGTGACTTGCCCCTCTCCTGTTCACTGGGGGAGGTGGCTCTCGCCAGGGAAGGGTGGCTGAAATCCTTCCCTGATGCAGCTGGAGAAGGGGAGCGCTGAGCAGCAGCAGGTAGCAATTTGTTTTACATTTCATAACTAGAAACTAGTGGTTGTTCAGTCTAAATTCCAGGTAAATGAATACCATAAATCCTCTCTTAGGAGACAGACCTCTGTCCTAAAAAGTTTTGGAGCCTATTCAAGCAACTTCAGGCTATGCCACGTACAGCAGTGGGCTGAGTTGGTGCCCTTCTTCCTTTGCTTCAGAAGGATGTTGGTTTTGACATTTTCAAGTTTAAATTTGGTATAGCATCAGCCTCATCAATCACAGTATGAAGACAAACCCAGTCAGAGAATCTAGGCTTTATCTTTGCTTTTTGCTCTTCTCTGAGACACAAAAAGCGGCAGGGAAAAAAGCTATCAAACTTTTCTAGGCGATAGTTCGGACACTCAGAAATTAAAACTGGACTAGGGAAAAAAATCTTTACCATAGGTGCCAGGGATGGAAGTCTGAATCTGAAAGGGAAACTCAGATGACAGACTTTGTGACTTGTTTTGTTTGTTTGTTCTGCTGTTCTGATTGTGTTTGCTTTTTATGGGCCAAATTTTTAGCATGCTGATTTTATTTCACTACAATTTTACACTAGTATAAAAGGAAAATATGTTATCATATCTAGTGGGTTTTTTGTTTGTACTTGTATAAATAACTCTTTAGCAAGCTATTTATTAGTTATTTCTACTGTATGGCATCAGGGGATAAAAAAGTCACAGTGTAGACGTGTTTAGATAAAGATTGTATTCCTAAGGAAGCACTGAAAAAAAACAACAAAGCCAGCCTAAAAGGAACATGCCATGTCCACAGTCTGGTATTCGGTATTTGAAGTTCATACACGTAATGACAATAGTAAAGGAAGGCAACGTTAACAGAAAGCATCAGTTCAGCACACATTTCAAAACTTGCAGCACTGACAACTTCTACAGCATTGCTGAGTCAGCTGCATAAAGGTGAAAGATTTGTGATCTTACTGTCAGCAAGAGCATAGGAAGACCTGCTAGAGAAGGTAATGAAAATATTTGTGAAGTTTTTGACCCTCGCCGCCTTTTTTTTTTTTTTAATGATGACCCTTAATATATAAATGGATATGGAAAACAAATGAATCATCATTTTCTGGTTGAAATTATAACGTGATATTCTGTACCTTAACTGGGTTTTTCCTGGGTGCCTGTGTCTGAACTCGTTCCAGGCTGAACTGCATGGTTAATTAGTTATTTACGACAAAGCTCTTTCAGGGCGAGGGTACACTGGTTTTGTGTGTTTCACCGCATGGATTACGTTGTTGTCTTTAAACTAAGGATTTGGGAAGGGTGGGCTTTTGAGTTCTTTCCTACAGGCTGATAAAGCCCAGGAGGCCACAAGCAGCTTTCTCAATTGCTGTAACAACTCATTTGTGCTTTCCTGATCTTCCCTTGCCACTTACCTTTGCAAAAGATACTGGATGTAATCGAAGTATGGTCTCTGATCCTTGCCAAAATCAATGGATCTCTTTTAGTATCGATTCCTATGCAGTTTGAAAACCATAACTGGGCCCTGGCATAGCTTAGAACTCAATCAATGGTTAATGACGTCTTAATTTTGATTTTAGAACTTTACCTTTCTATCGTGGGGGGTCTGTTGCCCTGTCGAACAATAATGCCATTTACTGTGAGACACATGTCAGAAGTACAGCTGAATAAATTTAACTTCCACACTCTATGAAAGTAGATTTAAAGCCTGACTTCCTTATGTGTAATAGGACTCCATGATCACTAGCGTTACAGACAGTACAACCTATGGTAGTGGTTCTTGTGCACACTATCTGTTCTGGTGGGTCAGCAATGAAGCAATGGCAAGAGGTGAGCGGGTTCTAGTGACTTCAGCAAGTAAAGGGCATCTCATTACTTCCATAGACTGATACAGTGTCTACTCCTGTTGTTTTTACATTCATCTCCAGGATACCAAAAGAATTTCTAAGCAAATTTGTTACTAGCATTATGGCAGTTGGATATCCAGCTTTTGTCAGTCAATGGCACTTGCAAATTCCGTGGCTCTCCTGTTCTGAAACCACATTGAATAAAGGAGAGGCGCTGTCAGAATAAATGATTATAGCTCTGACTTATTTGGAAAATGAAATGTAGATGGAATGGAAGATGACAAAGATGGAAGCCGTCTGAACAGGAACAGTCTTTTTCAAAGGAAAAGTAAGAAGTAGTAGACTTTCAAATAATGAAAGTAGCGATACTTTGGGATAGAATCAAATAGGAGATATCAAGACTATCTTGGAAATACTGCTAAGGCTGATTGAACTTTGTGCATAAGTTATTTGCTGGGATTATTTCCATCAACCCGTAGCCATGTCCTTGCTAGGATGATGAGAGACTGCAGGCTGTTGAAGCAGGCAGAGGAGCAGGCACAGCACAGATAGCCCAAAGGCTGCTAGAGTGAAGTTGAGCTGTAAAAAAAAGCAACTCGCCAAAAACCCCGGAGTCATCAGCAAATTCGTCAGTTCTTTGGCTGCTGGATGTGTCTGGAGGGCTGGTGGCAGAATGCCCTTGAGAAAGCCATGGTGCCAAGCGAAATACAAACATCATTTCCTTAAACATGTTCTTCTTCTACCCACACAGAGGAACACAATTCTAATCAAGTAAATTAAGTTGCAGACTGAGTAAGCAAAAAGGGATAAAGAAGCTGATGACATTTCTGTTTTTTTAACATTTGAGGGGAAATGTGGTGTCCTGGGAAAGTGGAGAGGCACTATGGTGGGCATGTTTATGTTGTGTTTCAGCAACGAGAGCATGGCTGTATTCTCAGAAGTCACAGTTAATGCTCTGGGGGGAAAATGCAACGTATCATTTACATGCCAGCCATACTTGGTTGTTTGTCACTCTTTTCTGCCCAGAACCGTTGCCCTTTTTTATTTTCTATTGCTTTTGTAAGCTGATAGAGAATGGGACTGTATGGAGGGAGAGTCAAATGAGAAGATTATAAGGTATGATTTCCTTTTTTGTTATAAGAGAGCATCTTCTTAATCTCAACAAGAATCCTCCATTTGCAGTTTTCCAGGAGTCTGTTTCTTTAAAAAGATGTTTTCAAGATTGATTGGTATCAGGTGTACAGTACCATGTGATTCAGGCGTTACTATGGTGACCACTCTTTTTAGATAGGATGTCAGAGACTATAATTGCACTTACAAAATTCTGTGCACAGTATGATAACCTGCTTGGAAATAAGCCGTAGCCTCACTCAGACCTATGTCACTCCATGTGTATTTGCTGATCTGTGACTGCAAGCCACCGAAGATTGCACACTGATGTTTGGGGGGGATTTCTCTCCCCTCTCCCTTTCTGTGTGAGAAACAGGCAGGATTGGCTCTACAGTATAAGAGGAAAGACTAGCTCCTTTGACCACCATCCCTGCCCAGCCCCTTTGGAGTCTGTGGCTCGTTCTGCATCTCAGGCTAGCAGATATGCCCGGTCAGTGCTCTGTTGGTGTCCATGTGGCTCCACTTGTGCCCACATTGTGTTAGGGCATGTGAGAAAAGGTGGGTTACTGTCATGCTAGCATCTGCATGGTTGTATCGTAGACAGTGGCAAGCCTGAAATGCCTTCTCTGCTTTCCGCATATCTCCGACCAATGATTAAAATTAAATTACCCTTCTAAATGCTGCTTGCTCACTCTTTGTATTTCATAGGTCTGTCCTAGTTTCAGCTGGGACAGAGTTCATTTTCTTTCTAGTGCTTGCTGTGTTTCAGATTCAGTATGACAGGAATGTCAATAATGCATATTGTTTTAGTTGTTGCCAGGTGATGTTTATATTTTTCAAGGACTATTTTCAGCTTCCCATAGAAGCTGAGGAGCCTAGACAGAATGATGGAGTGGCCAGTGGAATATTCCATACCATAGACATCATGCTCAGTATATAAATGGGGTTGGCTGGGGGGGCGGCGGTACTCGCAATCGCTGCTCAGGGAGGTACCAATTCACCGGGTGGCGAGAGTGACTTGCATCTTGTATATTCTTTTACCATTATTATTATTGTTATTATTGCTGTTTTCTTTTCCTGATATTGTTCTATTAAATTGTTGTTATCTCAGCCCACGAGGTTGTTTTTTTCCCCTTTGCTTTCCCCTCCTTTTGTCCCTCTTCTCCCTACCCTTCTGGTGGCAAGGGGGAGAACTGCGTGAGCGGCTGCGTGCTCCTAGCTGCTGGTTGGGATTAAACCACGACAGGGTCCCACCACTGCAACCACACGTTTGCCTTTTTACAGTTCAGCTGTCAGTAATGCTACATTTGTTCATTAACTTCTGCAGGGTTAGGGGCACAGGTTAATTGGCCCCTCTGTCCATACACTACTTATGTCTATACAAAGGCAGTTTGACCTTTTGGCTACTACAGCCCATAGATTCCTGGGTTTCTGCTTCAAGCCAAGGAAGTTGTAGTTGACATGAAAAGTAATAAGCTCACAAAGCTTACTAGCTTGAATTCTGCGTCAGTAAGATGAAAGGAAAAGTCAGTAAGGAGTGAGGAAGGTTAAGAGGCAAGGGCTGAAGGAACAGCAGAGTTGGAGGGTACGGTGCCTTCCTGCCCCCATTCTTCTGTCCCAGCTACTGCTTCTCAGCAGCAGCAAGGAGCTGCAGGCTCAGCCTCCTGTGGTTGCCCTTAGACAGGAGGATATGAGCTGCAGAAGGAATCCTGTATTCCATGCCTTGCTGCATCTTTTGGTCTTCTCAGGAGGGCTGGGCGCTAGGCCAGGGCAGCACCATAGACCTACAAGAATGTGTGTCAGTGTATCAGACTGTTACAGGAGATCGGATGTCAGGGAAAGGTCTACTGTTGGAAAAGAAAATTTCCCTGATGAAAGAAACCTTTCTGATGAAGTCTTGCACATTCCTGCAATTTTAATAGGGCTTGATCCTCTGTGTTGCTAAGTAACTTCAGCTCTCCCCAATACCTGTAGAAATCAACAATGCTCAGTACTCTTCAGAGTTAAGACTAGAAAGTTGAATATTTGGACCCGTTGTGTGCTGCTGGTCTCTCTTAACCCTGCAACTGCTATTTTGAAAGGTGAAATTAGAAAATAAGATAAAATAAGCGATTATGGCCCCAGTTGTACAGAGTGCTTAAGTATGTGCTTTTAAGTATGGAACTATCAAAATTAAACACTTGATTGAGTGCTCCTACGTACTGGAGCTATGGAGTACAATGGTGTATAGTGAGTGCTACAACTTGGAGTTAAAGTGGCATTTGATTGTAAATTGCACTTCCATTTATTAGTTTGACGTTATCCCCTATTGTATTTGAGTTGTCTTTTGCTAGGTAGTAAGCGGGCTCTAATACAATAAATAAATGGAACACAGTCAAATAGTTAAAGGTGAGTGTAGTTAACAGTCCTTTAAGTCAACTTTGTCATGTCCCCACTGTATTAAGTATGTGCCCTTGAGCTGTGCTGGGAGTCTTTTAGAAGCCAGAGTTACTCCAGGGGTCAAATTCTTAAACTGAATTTTCCCATTGACTTTTAATGATATTTGTGAATGATTTTGAGATCAATGAGCTGTAGGGAACATTTCCAAATATGGAAAAAATTAAAACAGATCATAATACAGGCATCAAGCAGTTTGAAAAATTAAATATCAAAAGCAGATCAAGAGCAAGAGAAGTCAGACTTTGTATAGCATAGAGCTCAAACACCAATATGGAGACTGATTGAAATCTGAGGGGATGGTAAACAAGAGCATCTGTCCTTTCAAAGACCATGTTTGTTAATAAAGAAATAACAAGCATGTTAATTGGCTGCTTTGCATCTAACTGTATAAATAAGACTGGAAAATGCCAGCCAAAGCTACTACAGACAGGAGAGTCAAACACTGAATTGTTTGGCATAAAAGTGAGAGCTTCCACAGCTGGTTCCGTACTTGAGAAAAATGTGACAGAGGAAGTGACTTAGCTTACTAATTATTGCCTTATTCTTCGTGTTTTTACTTCTGTTTCCCTGATTTCTTGCCTCTCTGTGGGGAAGGGCTTTCCCATCTGATTTTGCTGTGTTCCTCTGAGCAACAGAAACACACAACAGAAAACCATCTGGAAACCAGACTCAGTGCCAGCCCCATTCAGAATAAAAAAAGCTGATTTTTGATGCTTGATTTGGAGTACCACATGCTCTGCTCTACATGTCTCACAGCCGAACTGGAAATCTGTCACTGTGCCCAGTTTCCAAAAGATGGAGGCTCTTAGAATGCAAAGTCTTGTAGGATCAGTTGATAGTTCCCCATCTGTTGCACACCTGTCGGGGTGAGCCGCTCAACCTGAAAACTCTTGGTAACTGTGACCACCTTATCCTGCTTTGTGCATCGCCTTCAATAAACTAAACATTACTCACCAAGGAAGGTGCACTCATTAGACCATGTCTGCAAGACTGTGTCCAGTTTTGCCCCCACCTTACCAGAAGGATGTTGATAAACTGGAGCAGGAGACCACCAAGTTAGTCAGGGAAGGAACACTTGCCCTGTGAGGAGAGGCTGAGGAATTAGGGCTTGTTCAGCTTGGAGAAGATTTTGGGGGGACCTAAGAGCAGCCTTCCCATATCTCTAAGCTGTTACTGAGAAGATGGAGCACAAGGTTGGTGTAAATGACCACCTGAGGTCACTTTCCAACCTGAATTATTCTATGATTTTGTATCACCAAGTTTTCAGCCTTGCTTTATCCTCTACTTCTGGCTCTGTTCCAGACACCTCCTCCTAGCGGCATGTTCTGTCCCACTCTCAGTGGCCTACCAGTAATGCAGAGTACCACTGCTGTTCTCCACCAAGTCAGCCTTGACATGATGAAAAGTATGCTGGTTTTGAGATGTTGACAAAATTCTATTTTGACAAAACCCTACCTTGTATTCATAAGGGAGTTGCTTAGCCAGGACTTGTAGGCAACTGTCCAAACAGGAAAATCTTTGCTTTCCTTTCATGCTGCCACCTGTTTTCTTTAGAATGATGTTCTGTTGTCTTTAGCATTGCTGCTCATCTAGGAGCTAGTATTTATTTTCTCAAAATGATGACTGGCAAGAAGCCATCGCAGTAATTAGCAGGAAAGCAGAACTGCATTCCAACAAACACCTAGCTGAGGTAGTTTAGTAAAACAAAAATAAAGTTTTATTTTTGCTTCAACATATGAAGAAATAATACTGTCTAGTGTTCTAGCCTCAAATAAGTTCAAAGAACTTGTATTCAGGGTCCAAAATACAGTGGAGCAATTTCTGGGAGCAGGAGCAGGGAGTGAGCCAAAGACAATGGATGCATGTTCATCTAGGCAAAAAGACAGATGGAAAAAATAATTAAGCCCCTTCCAACAAAACAGTGGTCACTGGCAAGAGGCTTAGTGACTTCCTGCAACAGGGAAGTGTAAAACATGTTTCACACCCAGTCATCACCTTGACTGATGCTCTACCGGAGATCAGACCATCGCCAATCTGTCCCTGTGGCCTTGTAAATCTGCTCGGTGAGGACGACAGTTCTGACCAGGGCTGGAAGTGTAAATTATTGATTTCCACCTGGCTGCCTCAGCCATTTACTCCCATCTGAACAGAAGAACTTTGTTTTGTTAACTTGTTTTCACTCTGAAAGAGGTGATTTCTCCTTTTTTTCAGGAGACTGACATTTTAGGATATCCCTAAATTTATTTGTGTTTGATATTCTGAAGGAAGCATCAGTGGACTATGGCCTCTGGGAAGCCACCAAATTCTGCTTTCCTCCAGACCTTCCTTCATGTCTCATTCACCCCATCTGTTTGTAAAGCATTCGTCAAAGTCAAGTAGGTTTCCTTGCTTTGATTTAATTAGGTTTTTGAGTTGTCCCAGAAGCAGTGACCCTAATTAATTTTCATATGCAGAACTCTTTTTCACAAGACTAAACAGAATAAAGTTGAACTAGTTTGTAATCTTCCTAATTATGTTAATCGTTCCCTTCCTCTCCTCAGCTGACTTTGAGAAAAACTCAGAAAGCTCGTGCTTTTCTTCAGCAGCAGAGTCAGAATCCATACAGAATGGGCAGATACAAAGACGTCCTCTAAAATGTGCCCATGAATAGTCTGAAATAAAGACTTAATAATAAATGTGAAATAAGTCAGGAAAATTGCAGAATTTATTTTCTTTTCTAAAATTAAATGGACTCAAAGGTCAGATTTCTATTATGGATTAGTGACATGCAAAGTTTCTAAAATTGTGACATATAAAGTATATAACAAGGACACTTTTTGGACCACTGTTGAATGTTTGGTATTGCATCTCTTCCCCAAAAATGTTACTTTTGGAGCTGGAATTTGCTGGATTGGCTGACAATAAGGAAAGCAAAGAGTCTTTCCCAGAAAACACAGGGCTTCGAGTTGACAGTGAGGTAGGATCATTAGTTTGTCTATCAAAAGTCACTTAATTTCATCCAGTTATGCTGCCTTGACAACGGGTCTTCACTCTTTTCTTAGCAGTTGCTAAGAGTTCACCAACTTCAAATTTAGTGATCAACTTGGGATGTGCCTGAGAACTCTCCAAAAAAGGAATGTGAATAAGCCTTTGCAGAGCTTGGGTAAATAGACTCTCTGTGTGGTGAGAGGAACAAAACAAGGGGCTTTTTCTGATGTATGATGAAGTACATGTTGGCAACAGTTCAGATTTCACTATGTGATGATCCAGCTCCTGAAGTCAGTTTGGCTTGTCAGTGTTTGGGGATTGAGGTGGTAGTAGGAGGCACACAGGTGATGTAGAAATGATAAACACAGAAATCGATGCTCAGAGTTTCCAAAATTATTGCATAATTATCTTCTATTTATTTTGGACATGTTAGTGGCCAGTTTTTCTCAAGTACTGTGTGTCTAACAGCTTATACTGAGCTCCTTTACATTTTTCAGGACGCTAACTCCAGTATTCCTGACAAACTAATGTATGCAGTGCATTTAAGCTTCACCAAAGGCTGGCAAGAGGCATAATTTTTTTCCTGAGTTTAGCTGTATTAAAACTGTCTAAAAACTCTTTCCAGAGTAAATAATCACTGTTTGAGTTTGGTACATGCAAATAATACATATAATTGAAAACTGACGCTTCAACTTTCTTCTAATGTGTTCCTTTATTGGTAGGTGTGGTAATGCCTCACTGGCAGGGACGAATTCTAATAACCATTCCCCTAGGGCGATAAGAAAAGTCAAACTACTAGTTGCAGTGAGTCAACATAGCATGTAGCAACAGCGGCAATTACAACTGTCCTATCATCAGATTAGCAGGTCTGTGCTGTGATTGAGCTCATTTACTTTCAGTTACAAGAAGCATGCAAATGTCCTAAAATGTTTTGCAACTGTTGTCTCCAAGAGAACAGCATCTTGTTGGGGTCCTCTTTAGTGCTTTCTTTACCAGCATTTTGCTAATGCAAAACTGGTAATGCAAGGAAAATACTGTTTCAGAGAAATACTCAGCAGTTCCTTGCAGCATGGTCAGTGTTTTCGGTGTCAAGTCTTACTTAAATAAACATACAGTGTTTTAGTTTAATTTTGTTTTGGTTTTACTCATATTTGGTTTAACCCCTTTTTAACAGCTCAGTGCTGCAGACACTTTTTATCCAGCCAGTTGAGAGCTAATTAGAGAAGAGGACACCTTAATGGTTTGTGGGGACAAAATGAGCACAGTCATTATGGTACTCAGCTGGAAATGTGGAAATTGTGAATGTTGGACTGACTCCAAGGCCTCTTTCTTCTTGTATAAGAAATAGTCACTGCATAAATTACAGAAGCAGTCTTTAGGTTTCAAGCATAGTATTTTTCCTCTGTGCTTCCAGTGGTGTCATCATGAATGCCAGTCCTGACCACCAGCTTCTGTGACATACTTTTTTTCCCCCTCAAAGAAAGCATTGTATTAGAGGTTAAAGTGTAAACGTTAGGGCAAAACTTACATTGACATCAAAAGAGCAGAATTTCAGTTACAATACTTCTGCACAGTGGAAAGTGCTATTGCTCAACTTAATCTCTTCCCTAGGGATCAAAGCATTCACCTAGGAGACAGAAGCTCAAGGCAGTTTTTCTTCAAATCACTAGGTATTCTCCTCTGGGCATGTTTTCAAAAGGAGGAATGAACTCTGCCTGGTGATTTGAAGGAGTCACTGTAGAGGTGGTGATTTCTTCATCAGCTGAAGTGAGTGGTGAGTAGATGCAGGTGCTTTCTGCAAACCCAGAGCAAGGCAAAATCTGTGATGGGTAGGATCCCTAGGCATGCCCTTCTCCCAGGTATTACCTGTTGGTTAGTTCCAGGTGGCTCTCCTTTCATGTATGAGATTGTAGGTTGAAGCAGTTTTCTGAAACATCCAACTTGGTAGAGGAAACTTTGGCATCTAGTTTTGTGGTTTGGCTTCTTTCTACTTTGCAGGTCTGGTACCTCAAGCAAAGGTGTCGTGGCACCTGTCTTATGCATACACATGCTCTTGGCTGAAGAACGAATAAAATTCCACTCCCAGATGCTATGAAAAGTTGTGGTGTGTGGAAGAAGAAAAGAGGCAAGGTGAGGTCCGGGGACAGTAGTGGGCCTTCATCATGACAGCTCACAAAAAGCTTGACTTTGGATATGGCTGCTTGCAGTAGGCTTGACTCCACCTTTATTCACTTTAGAGAGGAGGGTTTTTTTCATCAGCTGTGGTGTGAGTCTGAACAGTTCCACATCCAGTGAAGTCATCTCACCTTAATGGCTATGGCAATAGCATTTAGAGAAAGAAGAATTTGGATGACATGTGTCCTTAGACTTCAGTGTAGGAGATGTGGAAGTATGCATACCTAGTAATACAAAATAAATGCAAATTACAAATAACCTGAAATGCCTTTATATGCATAGGTAAGCATTTTATTTATAAACCTAAGAGCATTCTGGACATCAAGCCAATAATATATCTCATGGTCTAATTTTCATTTCTTTAAAAACTTCATACAAGATAACTTGGTTCGTCTATAAAAGAAATGGTTCAGACTTAACTGAGCTTCTCAAGTGCACTGAACTCAAGTTGAGAAGACTTTCTGTTGAAAAATGAATAAATAGAACTTGTAGAAAAAGTCAGCAAGTAAAGGTCTCAGCAATATTATTTGGAAAATAAATTTCTTTAAATGAAGAATGCAAAAGTTGTTTCTTGATAAATGATGACATGCCAGAATAGGCTTTCCACAACCCAAACATTATGTTGTTTGGGAGACTCTGAATGCTCTCAGCGCTGCAAGACCAACAAAGTTTAGCTGAGTTTACAGGAAATAATCTGTCCTTACATATGCAATGGACATACTTTCATTAAAGCATCCTGCTGCATATTAGGAAGCTGTTAGATCATTAGTTTATCTGGCACCAAGCCACTTGCCAAACTTCTAAGTGTGAAAGTGTAGTTGCTGAGTCACAGCTTTGGAAGCCGCACCAACAGTTCAGAAAAATCTATCCTTCAGCTGGTAGAAACTCCAGAGAGCTGCAAAGATGTATAATATATGTGCTTTTGAACTTTAAAATAAAAAAGAGAGAGCCCATCAACAGACCTTTTGTATGGGCATGTTGTTTTCTTCCTCTCCTCAGCACTTAGGTAACTATAAAGCAGCTAAAATCAACACAGAAAATGTCAGGTTTAAAAGGGCATGTGTGCAAAGAAAGCATTTCGGGCTAAGGATGTGGTTCAGAGCACTGACTGTACCAACGGTTTGGCCAGTAATATGTCAGCTGAAGTAAAAGCACAGTTTTTCGTCTTCAGGTGAGCAACAGATGTGGAACAAGAGAGTATTTTATCTTGAGATAACATTCACAATTTTGTGCTTCCCTGCTGATACCAGACATGATTTATTGAAGGGGGCGGGGGGGAAAATACAAGGAAAGAAAATAGGTTGGAAAGGGGGCTAATGGAGCTGTAGCCATTGCATTACCCCAGCTGGGTTGTGTGTGTGCATCAGCATGGTGGCAACCACATACTTCCTTTCCGCTCCTGCAGCACAGGTAAGTGTGACCCTGATAACATTTTCTCTCTCCCTTTATTCACACTAGTCTCTTCAGATCCTGGTTCTTAATTAGAAACCCATTCTTGCTTTGCCTTGCCAACTATACTTGTAAAATAAATGAAGCGTATCTCGTAACCAATGGTTAAGGACAGTTATGTCCTTGAAGTTTCTTCTGGATAGTGTTAATTAAGCAAAACCAATAAAATAGGCGTAATTGACAAGCAAAAGAAGAAAACTAATTTTACAGAGTGCTAAAAGCTTCAGGGAAGATGCAGTTTTTACTGTAAATTTATGCTCTTTATTATATCAGGTACTGTTGCAGAAATGTTGAGGTGGAGGTTGAGAAGTGGTACAATTTATTAAGCAGTATTTTGAAATCCAGTAATCTCTCCATGATGAAACCCTGTCTACTTCAAAATGCTGATCTTTGTATTACTATTCTAGTAACTTTCTGGAGCGGCATTTTTTATAACTAGTACCTGTGAACAGACGGGTTCTCTGAGCCCCTCGCAACGTTTGTACTGGGTTTCACGAAGTACTAGCCGTTTTAAATATGAAAGTGCAGAGGAAAGAATGTTCATCCAAGAGAGAATATGGAGAAGAAAAGGTTATACGTGGCAAGTACTGAATTGTTGAATAGATTGGTGTAGACTTCAGTGTGGTTTCATACTGTACTCAAATAAATCTATAAGTGATTTGATGGCTAACAATATAACCATTTAAACAAATTGTTTCATTTTTTCTCTTCTTTCTATGTCTATGTTAAACATTTGAAATAGAGATGACAGTACAAAAAAGGACTACGTATCTAGGCAAATTAATTTATATTTCTGCTACCTGACTTTATAATCCCACTGACATCCACTGAAATGTCCCATTTTCACTTTAGTAACCAAGTAATTGGCAGCTGTGAACAGTTTGTGGTAAGACCTGTATCTCAATTGCCCTGATGTACATCCAGGGGAACATAATGCCTGTGGGATTGCTCTAGATTTACAGCAGTTGAGTTTTACTCAGCTTGGGTCCTCTGCATTGGAAGAAACCAATCCAGTGGTAAATAAAACCCCACCTTCCCCCCAGTCCCCGGCCTGTGGGTGACTGACCTTTGAAAAGGGTCAGGTGGAGACTATCTTGACTTTGTATGAAATGTTGAGTCATTTCCTCAACTGAGAAGTTAATTTTTCTTCAGTGTTCCTTTCCTTTTTTTCCCCTGCTGACGTACTCGACACACAAGAAGCTTTTTTTTTATTTTTATAGCTTCAAATTGTTTCAGCCTTTCTGATTTTTAAAAGCAGGGAAGCTTTTCCACTGTTGATTTGCTTCTCTGGTAGTTGTGTGATGACAGCTTATTTTGGAGGAGACAGTGGAGGCCAGAGCTGCTGGCACCTTCACGGATCTTATTGTCTGTGATTGCCCACAGCTTGAGTGGTGGCTTTCTTCTGAAGCTCACGTCCAGCCTCTCTTCAAGTAGGACCATGCTGTAGGGCTGAAGGCATACCTGAATCATGAACTTGAAGGTACTTAGCATTCGGGGGGGGGCAGAATTGGGCAGATTGCCAAGAAACCATACTAGATGACCCTCTTCCCTGCTTCCCGGTAGGTTCTCCATGCAAATCGGCGGACAGCTAATACAAAATTAAGCAGTATGGTTATTTCCAGGTAGCTTTCTTATCCACTGTGAAACTCTCCATACATAGATGCCAAAATATTAACTCTGTTGTAGACATTTGCTGAAAATGCAGTGGGACAGTACTATTTATCTCATAACAGCGTGAAAGCAGTTTTTGTACCATAGTTACATGTTATCGCTTTGGATAGCAGAATGCCATTGAACAGACACAGATTGCTTTCTTACATGGCATCCAGGCAGCTGTTGCCACCTTTGGGGTGAATGTAGCAGCACTGCTGGTGCAGAGATTCGCCCTCCTTTACAGGAGGATGGAGACCATTTTATGACATGGCTGTTAAGGACTTATTTTTGTACCAGAAATGCCCTGAATGGAAAGGCTGAAGTCCAGAAGTCTACCTGTAAGGCATGTGCTCCTGTATGTGAATTTGTAATCTATTCAGTTATTTTGAATGTATTCAAGTTTCATTTCCCTCTTGGCAACAGTTCAGCTTTCCCTTGGCATTTTGTTGTAGTCAGCTGAAAGCCAGACACTGAGATCATGTTCTAGTGTTTCTGGGTGTCTCTGGTATTCATCAACCCCTTTTTGCTGTCCTGTAAGTAGTCCTTTTTCTTATGCTCTCGTTTGCTGTATTCTACCATTTGTGTTCTCTACCTCTTTTAGGCTGTTTTTAAACTATTTTAACAGGGTTTCGTAAGCAACTAGCATTCCTAATGAACTTCAGTTAAAGAGCTGTGCTTGTCTCCATACTGTTTTGAACAAACTAAGCAAACGGAAAAGTTCCATATTATTTAAATGTTCATAGCCTTGCCAGTGTTCTGCTCACTGGGCTTTACACACCTCGGAAGTCATCTTTGTCTTTCTAGGCTCTCTGCTGAAACACTAGAGTAAGAATTTTGTTCGGTATCATAAATGTACTTAGATTTTAAAAAAAAAACAAAACCAACTCTAGTTTATATGTTCAAATTGTTGTTCTTCGGCTATGACTGTTGGTGTTTTAGGGAGTTCCCTGCTGAGAAGTACAGCAATGGGTTCAGTTCCTCTGTGGGTGCATCTCTTCCTTCTTCAGAGGGGAAGAGGGATTCATCCGGCGAAACCGGGGAGAGCCACTGTTCATGTGGCCCTTCAAACACAGATTGTTATGTCAGTACTGTAGAGACATCCATATCACAGCCAGGTTCTGGAGCTGTCTGTGATCAGGAGGAGTGTGAGACGGAGCACTGGCCACGAACATCTCTGAACTGAGCACAAATAGCTGCTTGTGCTTGGACCTGACCTTCACACAGTCCTCACACATTTGAGGGATTCTTTACAGTTTAGGGAGGAGTGCTAAAACTTCTAAGGCAGGAACAAATCTAGGTCTCCTGCCCCCAAGAATAAAGGAGCAGGGCTTTGTGGAGGGGTATCTGCAGAGATTTATTTTCTGTCAGCTGTCTCCTAAACCTCTGTTTCATTGTACAAATCTGTAGTGTTTTGGTTGACGTTATAAGGAACAGAATGTGACCCATAGTTTCAAAATCAGTGTAGCATACAGGTCTGTTCGGTGAAAGGTCATGTCTTTTCGTCTGCAATCAAGAAAATTCAGAATTATTTCTGCATTTTTTTGAGAAAAACACAAGATACAAATAAAACAAATACTTTCAACTGCTCATTTTAAAGTGGGCTATACAAGCGTAGCAGAGAAGACCATAGAAAAATGTTTCCCGTGGTGCCTGTAGTCTTTTGTAGCTCTTCAAGAACAGGAGGTCATCTGCAAAAAAAAAAACAAACAAACAAAAAAGAGTCCCCTGAAATCACACCATCTGCAGTTCTCCACCCAAATTCATTCAAGACTCAAGGGAGGAGGCGTAGGTTCTACTCATCTCCAGTGTTGAGTGGAAAAAGGGAATCCACCATCTGTCTCTAAGGCTATGCGCTCGTCAGGAAAGCACAGCAAGCATCCTTCTTATTTTTGACAATTTGAAAATACAGGTCTTAGTGCAGAAGTAAATGCCAGTACATAAAACAAGGAGTAAATGTTTTGAGTACTACAACAACATCAGCATAACCTCCCAAAGATCTGCACCTGTCAGTCAGTATCATTTCCAGGTTTTTGTTTTGAAAAGCTGAACTCCATACTTCCACAAACAAAACTCCCCTGGAGTTTCCATTAAGCAATGCAGTTAGGTCTGTGTGTTTCTGGGAAAGATGCATCTTTGCAGAATGTGTCCTCCAAAACCGTCTTGGTGTTGGTTTCAATCTGTCTAGAAACAGAAGTATCAGTTTCCAGAAAGATTCACTCAGTGATAATGCCTATCAGTTTTTTTTCCTTTCCCTTTCTGTGCTTAATAAGACAAAATGTGGAGAAAATCCACTTCGGAGGAACTGGCATGAAAAAAAAAAAAAAGAGGAGAGATTAATTTACACTGCCGGGTGTCAGGCTGTAATAGGATTATACTGGCAAATCTAAAAAAGGAAATGTTCACAGCTCATAGACATTTTAGAAGAGGCCATTAGCTTAGCAGATGGGAAAAATTTGTTTCTGAGCATTCAGCAGTTCCTGAACTCAGACAACATGTTACACAGGTATGTATACACACTGGCCAAGTGCCATGGAGGCTGCAAAATCCTAAGAGGAGCCTGCAAGGGTGGTATTTCCAATTAAACATAAAATCTACAAAATCTCAGTGCTGAACGGTAATCTTTAACCTACTGGAAATGAGTTCTTTTGGGTGCCTCGCTCCACAGCAGCAGAGTGCCTTCAGCAGGCGAGTGAAACGGCAGATGTGATTAACTCCCCTGCTCCGGGTTGCGTTGCTCATTCTTCTGTCTTTCCGTGGGGAGGTTCGCGCGTGGTGCTGCCCGGGGAAGAGCCTCTGCAAGGACAGGGTAGGCTCTTGCTGTGGTCCTCCTGTGGGGCAGGGTGGGAGAGGCTGGATGGGGAGGGGGACGCTGCACTTTCTGTGTGGAGTGAGAGTGTCCTGGGGGTGTATATGTTGTGGGGGGGTGAATTTGCTGCTGTAGAACGGCAGAGAAAGAGGAGGGAAGATGTTTGCTGCCATGGGATGGTAGGAAGAGGGGAGGCAGGGCTGGTGCTGCACAGTTCAGGGTGAGGGAGGGAGGAGTTGAGGTGGAGGATGCCCCATCTCCTACTTGGCCTGTGCGGCTGCCAGGGTTTGACCATCTCGGTCTCACTGTCAGATGAGAGCGCAGAGGAACCACCCTCCTGCGATACAGCTGAGCAAGGTCTGGGCTTTCCCGGCCTCCTAACATTTTAGGAAATGTCCTGTACCACCTGCTCTTTCCAGGGCAAAGAAATCCAGTGAGGCCATGTTTATGTGCTTGCAGGGATGAAACCAGCAAGTCAGAACTTTAGAGGTAACGAAGAGGCTAGTGATTAAAGCACTGGCCTAATCTGCAGTAACTCAAGCTGACTGTCCTTCCACCTGTCCAGCCCCTGACTACAGGCAGGCAACTCTTCGGCAGCAGTCGGCGGGCTCTCTCTTGCCTGGACCTAGCAAAAAAGTTTTGTTAAAATTGATGTGATTCAGGAACACCATGGTTCCAACAGAGCCCTGTGCAGTGGAAGTGCAGATTCCTTTACAACGGAAAACAGTTTTCAGTAGGAAAATCCTATCCAATTCTGCTCTAAACGAAAGCAAAGTAAAAATGTTTGCTCAGACAAGCTCAACAAGCTCTGGCTTGTTGCTTTTGCTACTCCTTGTGGGAGAACGGCTCTGATCTGACATGTCAAAATTAAACTCACCTCTCACTCAGAATATAGCAGACTAAATGTTGAATTAAAAATAATTAAGACAGGGAAAAAGAAAGTTGATTGTTGAACTTTTGAAACCAAAAGATTCAGTATGTGGACCTCCCAACTAATGTTGTTTGTATGACAAATAGGAAACAAAACTTGATGGCTTTCTTATATTTTGGTTTCCATCCCTCCACTTTTCCTTAAGCATCAATGGCCCACGTAGATTAAGAAAGTTAAATAAAAGTTCTATGCCTGGTGGCATTTCAGCTAAAATAGCTTAAGGGTCCAGCTGTACTCTTGAGTCATTTATAAAGCACACTTTAACTTTCTACTCTGTCACCTCTGGTTGTTTTCACAGCCTCATCTTTTGGGATATAAATGCACTTTTTTTGGTCCTTATTTGAAGCACTTCATCCAGATGTTTTGATAGCAGGGCATGTTTACTGAAGGATCATTTACCAAAATGCAAAAGACTCTTTTAAAGTCATCTGCTGTAATGAGAGATCTTTTTAATTGAATTAATTTAAAATACATTAATTCAGTTGTGTTGAAATTATCTGACTGCCAGCCCAGTGCATGCCTTGGAAATGACTGTTTGATGTTTGTTCTTGAACAACAGGTAGGCTATAATATTTGGAGGTAGGGATTTGCTTTTAGGGCTTACTTCTTTGAAAGACAGTATTTTTCCTCAATTGCCAAGTATGCTCAGGGAGACCATAAAATAATTTCCTTAGTATATTTTACTAGAATTTTGATCAAAATATGTCTATTTTACCAAACTAGTCTATAACCATGAAGCTCTAAGACAAGAAGGCTGTTTTAATGTCCTAGGCGAAGGGCATTGGAGGGCAATAGAGATGATTCATACTTTCATAAAATAGAAGTATATTGAAAGGCTAAAGAAATTAAACCAAATGAATCCCAGGTGTAATTCCACTGACTTGTTTAGGCTTATAACTAGTATGAATTTCACCTATTAAGCCTATTCTCATGCAAAAAGAGACAGTCTGAGATAGCATGAAAGTCAGGGAGGTTTATAAATCGCTGTAATCAATCCTACTCTTTCAGCAGAGACGCAGAGGAAACAAATGGAGTCATCTAAAAATAGAAAGGCAGGAGCAAGTGTAGTACTGCAGATAAGCCCTTCACCTCAAGACTAAAACGAATCCAAAATAAGTTGCAAGGAAACAGTTCTTACTGTGTACTGTGGCTAATCATATAGTCTATTTGTTTCCATCATTAGTCCTCAAGAGATTGTGGGGTTGGGGTTATTTTTTTCATTTATTTGAAATTCTGTTTCATTGGTGCTATTCAGTGGAGCAGGGTGTAGCTGGCTCACTCCCAGAAAATTTAAGGACAAGATGCTTTCAAATATTTGTGACCCCATATTCCCTATTCTGTGGAAAATTTTGGTAAGTTTTTCCCCAGTCTCAAAATTTTCTGGCAGAGGAGTAAATTTGAGACTTGCCTTGTTTTGATTGTTTGTGCCTGTGTGTGCATGTAAATACCCTGCGGCCTCTGACCGTTAAGGTGCAGTCACAGACTTTCTGGTGCAGACAAATAGCCAGGGACTGTGTTGGCAGGTGTCTGATCCACTGGAGACAACTCTTATCTCCAAATCTGAGTGGGACAAATCTGGCCCAGTGGTCTGCTCCTGAACATTAAAAAGCGCATTCCTAGTGCTGTCTCCTGTCTGTATTATCAAATTCCAATGGAAGGAACAGAAGCCTTGCAATTAAATAAAGTTATGTACATGCATAACTGCAGGATCAAAATGTAAACTTAAACTATCGGGATATGTTTCATTGAATTGTAATTGATGGAATTTATTTTTTTATTTGTAAGTTAAAGTCTATTGTAAATATAATTGGCAAGTCTTGTGAATCGAGCTCATTATTTAACTTAAGTTATAGGGCTAAGGGAAGACACATTTCTCAAATCTCAGTCTATTTTCTTGGTGAGGCACCATGGGATGGGGCAGATTTTTCTATCTGTAATTTCATTAAAGTCAATAAAAGGGACTACTGCCTAGATTGAACAGGTATACTCTAGAAGATATGACCTGAGTGGAATTCTATTAGAGTAGGCATGATGTATGTTGGAGAGTGAAATGAAAATGAAAAATGATTCATTTAATATTGAAGAAATACTGTATCTGAATCAAAAATGTATGCTAAAGCATAAATAAATATATGTATGTTCCATAAATGGAACATACAGAGCAGGGAACTAAAGGTCCAGATTTAAAATGCGATTTTAGAAGACAGTGCAGAAAAGTTGCATAACGTGACTTCTCAAAATGTAACCATATGTCCTATTGATTTTTGATCTTTGTGAATGTTAACTGACACATCACTGACATGTCAGGCACAGCAGCAGGAAACTTCAGTAACTCAATAAAGGGTGCTTCAGTGCACTAAGATGACTTGCAGTTGGGGGTTAGCTCCATTTTGTTTGCGTGAGACTTCACATCCCAAATGGCTGTTTTCTGCCTGGGCTCACTTGAAGTCATCAGATTACTGTGAAAAGCACAGTGATCTCTGTTGGTTCATCTTCCCCTGAGGGCAAATTGAACCAAAATGCTTTTGTAGAACTTTCCAGCACCTGTGGTGGCCTAAGGACGTAGTCAAGACAAAGTTTTTAGGGAAAGAAAATACCTTTTATTAGTAAGAAGAATGTCATCGGAAAAACTTTTGGGTAGACCAGCTCTCCTTCAGGCTGTGATGGCTTTATAGAATTATCCTACAATAGTTCACTTACATTTGGAAAATCAAAGACCTTTTACTACCCTTGAACTGAGTTAATAAAAGAATGATAATGGTAATAATAATAATGTTTTATTAAGTAACTAAAAATTTATTCAGTTGTGCAAACATGATTTTCTTTCTAACATCCTATCCAGTGAAGAATGCTAAATGAAGTATTTTGGATTGGATTTCCAGAAGCATTCATGAATGAGCCAGAAGAATAGTTCAGGAAACCCAGATCATTTGTGGAGTAGAAGAAGCAACTGAAGTGAGAGGAAAAAATAAATAATTATGGGACGAAATAGTTATGCAGAGCTTCATGGTGAAAGCAAAGACCGCTGAGATCCTGGTAACCATGTTTGAGTGAAGTGTTGGGGTGATGTCCACAAGATAATTTCGTAGCTCTTGGGCTGGTATTTGATTTTTGTGAATAGGGTGGAAGAGATGCTCTCATCAACAATAAACGCTAGTGAAATAGCTGAGGTTGTCAACTGCTTTACCTTTCAGGCTGGTGCTTAAGGAAGCTGGTTAAATAATAAAAACTTGGAGTGTTTCGGTTTATAAACTCACTTATGACAAAGACAGGCAAGCTTTGTTGCAGCTTGCTATCCTAATGAAAATAAAATCAGCTTTTATTAGTACATTGGTACTTTGATTGCTCAATAAAGAGATGAGGCTTAAGCTGACTTTGATTTAAATTCTATATCCAGACATCTCTGAGTAAGTAGCAATTATTTACTACGTTTCACTTCAGGTTTTTTGGTTTGATTTGTGTGTTGGGGTTTTTTGGGGGCGGGTTGTTTGTTTGTTTGTTTGTTTTTAATTAGAACAGACTGCTATGACTAATTCTCGGTCTGGAAGTAGTGACTTCTTGCATGTTTGGCATTATGAAAACAGAATGCAAAACCAAAAAAATTAAATAGGAAAGTTTTACTCCAACTTAAGAATGGTGCTTGGATTTGAATCATAGAATCATTTAGGTTGGAAAAGACCTTTAAGATCATCTAGTCCAACCATTGATCCTACTCTACCAGGTCTGCTCGGCCATCCAGCCAGTTTTTAATCCAGCGAAGAGTACACCCGTCTAAGCCACGGGCTGCCAGCTTCTCTAGCAGAATGCTGTGGGAGACTGTGTCAAAGGCCTTACTAAAGTCCAAGTAGACAACATCCACAGCCTTTCCTTCATCCACCAGGCAGGTGACCTGGTCATAAAAGGAGATCAGGTTGGTCAAGCAGGACCTGCCTTTCATGAATCCATGCTGGCTGGGCCTGATCCCCTGGTTGTCCTTCACATGCCACGTGAGTGCACTCAGGATAATCCATTCCATGATCTTTCCTGGCACTGAGGTCAGGCTGACAGGCCTATAGTTGCCTGGATCCTCCTTCCAGCCCTTCTTGTAGATGGGTGTCACACTGGCAAGCCTCCAGTCATCTGGGACCTCCCCTGTTGACCAAGACTGCTGATAAATGATGGAGAGTGACTTGGCAAGCTCCTCCGCCAGCTTCCTCAGCACTCTCAGGTGGATCCCATCTGGGCCCATAGACTTGTGGCTGTCCAGTTGGCGTAGCAGGTCACTAACTGCTTCCTCTTGGATTATGGGGAGTTTATTCTGCTCTTCATCCCTGTCTTCCAGCTCAGGGGACTGAATACCCTGAGGATGACTGGTCTTACTATTAAAGACTGAGGCAAAGAAGGCATTAAGTACATCACCCTTCTCCTCATCCTTGTTGACAGTCTTCCCTTCCACATTCGATAAGGGGTGGAGATTCTCCCTGGCTCTCTTGTTGTTGTTAATGTATTTGTAAGAATCTTTTTTGTTATCTCTTACAACAGTGGCCAATTGGTTACACTTTAGCTTTTCCAAAGTGTTCATCAGACATGAACCATATCATTACAAGACAGAGTATCCTCTCCTGTCTGTCTTCAGGTGAAGAAGCACTAAGGGGTGTGACTGCAAAACTGGCTAAACACAAGTATTTCCACATCAGTAAGGTGCAACTGAAGCTGACCAGGGCAGAAGTCCACGCATAGGGGCGGTTGCTCTCCAGGTCTGATCCAGGCCATAAAAAATACAGCTCGTAGGTTTGAAGGAGGAAGAATCATACAAATAAGATATGATTAACCTGTTTTTATATATAAATATGGAAAGCTACCTAGTCATGACAAAGCTAATAAAATCAAAAGTCAGCTTTCATTTGCATAGCTAAAACAATAAAGTGCCTCTGAGAGCTTGTCCTTGCTTTTTAATGGAAAAAGCCTCATGCTTTGAAGGCATAGGGACTTAGCAAGGTGCCTGCTGCTGTTCACACACAGTTCCTCCTCACTGCCAGACACCTAACGGGCTCGACAGAGAGAAGGACTGGGTTGTGTCCTTTCACCAAACCCACTTCTGCCTCCAGGGGGACCCTCTGGAGGTCTGAATATGAAATAAACAGGGATTTTTCTCCCTGGAAGGGCGCTGCTGACAGGGCAAAAAAGAGGCATGTCTGTGTAGAAGCTCGTGTTGCAGTATTTGAGGGCTCTGCACAACATCAGTCTGTAAAGGCCATCACAAATACTACATATTCAGTTAACTAGGTGTTGTGGCACATGTCATGTTAAAAAAATCATTTATCCCTCTCAAAAAAAAAAAAAATCCTTGGTGTAGTAAACTGTCCTTGTATTTCTTGTGCAGACTCTTTACATTCTCTACATGTAGGCATCTTGGGATAATTACACCCATAATTTTCTAAGCAAAAAATATTGCCTGTTTTACTGCTACCTAGCTAGTTTGCTGCTAATCCATAGGTTCTTTGTAGTGCCCATCTCTGTGCACATCCTCCAGCACAGCTGGTCTCCTGAAATGCTCTCCAAACTTTTCCAAGCCTCTCTTCCTCCCTGCCTCCGTCCTGCTTGCTCCAAAGAAGCTCCTCATTACTGATTTATTTCCTCTTCCTCAGTAAGGTTCCAGAGGTTTCTTTCTTCCTGCGTCACTTTAGCTTGCTGTGTCATTTCTTTATCTCAGATAGACCCTCAGTTGATCTTTCCTTCTCTCTATGTACAAAACCACCATGACAGGCTTCCCATGCCTCTTACTTCTCTGTCATCCTTGTGCTCTGGACTTCCAGCCCTTTGTGCCCACATGTTGCTACCAGGCAACTCCTCCTCTTTCTCTGCAACGTCTTCTCTTCTGTAAGCACTTCCACAAGGATCTCCATTCCTGGGGACTTCCTGTCTGTATCAGTACCCTTTGATTCACTCCGAACTAGATGGAGACATTCCTTGTTCATGTCTTTATGACCTCAAGAAGACTTGGGCCTTCTCCAGTAAGAGAATTTGAGTACATAGGTGTGTTGGTTATGTGCATAGGATTGTCCCATTCTCATATATCTGCTAAATTGTAAATTCATCTTCTCTCAGTTGCATTTTATATTGCACTGTGCTAATTGCTTTACTGGAGTGCATTGTGTAAGTGGACTCCAGTATGCCACAAGCTGTTTGCTGCCTCAGCCTTTCCCAGTGGTTTTGTCAGATCAGTTTTCTTCCACAGAGCTGGCAAGCCAAGAACCACATCCCTTGCTGCTTCTCATAAAGAATACAGTACAGATATACACATATGCTGGCTTACGTAGCTGTTGATTTGTCTGCGTTGTAGGAAGCGTTTGTGGGGTGCTGCGTCAGCAGGTATCAAAGCAGAGGGAAAGAGTCGTTTGATTCTTCCCTAAAGAATTGCCAGAATTCAAAGGCTGAGGAGATGGGAGAGGTTGGAGAAAGGTGTGATGCATGTATGACTAGTAACAAGACCAAGTAGTACAGTAAGGGTACTCAATTCCTTGTGTGCCTTTGGCATGGCAAAAAATCATAAATACAAGTTTACTGCAATGTTTTAGTTGCAGGGCCTCTGCAAAATTAGCTTTAAAAATGGTTTCTAAATAGTTCTTAAATTACTCCTGAGGTATGTTCCCATGGGTGGGCAAACTTGTCTTGGATTTCAGGCCAGATGCAAATCTTAAGAAAAGATTTGGAAGGGTGGAGCTCTGTGGCTGAAAGTGTACTGTGTATAAGTGAGTATGTGGGACAGGCAATATTTATACATTTTGCGATAGGGAATGAAAACTCTGTGAGGATGAATGGCCAAAATATAAGAGGAAGAATTAGGTTGGTTCATTTGTTTGTTTCCATTGAGCCTCGTTTCTTATTCCATAGTAGGGGATGCGTTTGATTTCTTTCCAGCATAGCTGATGCATTAGAGTTCCTTCCCTGTTGAATTGTGTTTCCCATGAAGTCAGCTAAGGCTTATGTCTGTCATTGCTTTTGGTCACTCAGAGACATTTGGAAAGTGACTTGCTCGCTTGCTTGGTATTGACTGCCTTCAGCTAATGTCACTTCATTTATTACTTGCTGCAGATAACTTCTGATTCAGTTGTCAGTATCATGACCTCTTCTCCTCTCATCCTTATTTACTTTCACAATAGGAAAATTGTACCATTACTTAGAACTGCTATTAGCTTTGTAATACGTTCTTCCATGCATCAGAGCACTGTATGTACTCAGGGTCAAACCCAGCTCACAGTAAAGCTGTTCTGGTGTGTTCGGGTTTGTAGAGGGTGAACCGCACCATGGTATCTGTGCGTTCTCAAGAAGCGTAGAAGCAGCATGACTAAGTTACATGGCTTTTTTTCTCTTGTCTTTTCCATGGATATAATATTGGCTTTATGGAAGTGATCAGAAGATTCCACTGAAAGTTTTGAACAACCGGTCTGAGGAAGAAAAAGTTAATCCCATTTTGTTTATATAGAAAGAGGTTTCATGCCATATATACCTGGTACTGCTGGCGTGGCATACTGGGTTACAGCAGTCCTTTCAGCTGCAGTATCTATACACATGCACACATACAGTTTTTAGGTACTGTGTACAGGACACAGCAAAAGTTAAGATATATGTTGCATTTGGAGCTGAAGATTGGTGAGGTTTGTGATGGTTCTTAATACTTAATAAAATTAATTCCCCATCTTCAACCATTCCCTCATGAAAGCATAGACAAGATTTATCTAGAAATTGGACTCACCAAGGACCAAAATTCATCGGCTCCTGTCTTTATCTACAGCTTTGGCCAAGGTTTTCAGATTCTGTACCCCAAACTGATGAGCATGATCTGAACAACATGAATCTTGGTATTCCAGGCTGACCAGTTTGGGACTAGGAATATCATGTATGGAAGCCATTTTTGCACATTGTCAGTAAGGATGTTGCCCCTGTTGCAAGAGTGTAGAGTGGGTCACATATCCAGAGCAGAAGAAACACACAAGACATTTGTGTTAAATGTCTGTCCAGCTGTGTACACTGCAAAGAACCAAAAGTGAAAACCTGTTATACAATATACCAAACTTTGAAATGTCATCCCCAAAATATCTCGTGTTATATGGTCTGTAACATCCAGACTGAGACAGAAGACATAGAAGGACTCAGACATGCTTCTGCACTGTAGATCTACTGAGATGGGATATAATTTAGTTTTTTTATATGGGAAAACAGCTCACAAATTTTTCAGAGAACATGCACTGGAGAGGCCATCTCCATTGGTACAGGAAACACAAATCATCTTTCTAACATGAAATAATAAAAGGAACTCTTGTTCAACTTTAGTGATGTATTTAAAGACCTGAAAATTAATAAATTTACTTTTTTTCCTGAGTGATTCACTTCTAACTTAAGTATAGTTAGCTATATTGCTTCTGTGTATTAAGAAATGTGTGGTCTCTTGTCCTAAGCCCCAAACAGAACCAAGACTCCTGTGTTGGATATAGATATGGTAGACTGCTTGCTTATCTTTCTGTGTGCTTCCCAGCACTATGCTTATGAGTGTGTTACAAATGTTATTGATGCAAAAAAACACATAAAAGAATTTTTTCTCACAAAAATAGTCGTGCGAGTGCCCAGGTTACCGTTAGTCATCGTCATAATCTCTGGACTGTCTTCCTTAAAAGCATGAATGTTCCCAGCTTTTTTCTTTTTCTATTATGGTCCAGTAATGCTTCAGGATAAAGCATAAGGATTACATGAGCATGTATAATGAGAATGTTCCTATTCTGAGATCTTTGGGAAGAAGAGGCAAAGCTATCAGGATGTGGCTACAGCAGAAGAGGATGTGAAAGCATGGCAACTGTATGGCAAGGAGTTGTGGTTTTCCTCTCAGTTGCACAGTGGGAAGCACTTCTTTCAATATGTTTTCTGTTCTCCTTACTTAGAAACTTTTGAACTTACATGCTTTTGGGGTAAAGGTGCTTGGAGAAGACTCATTACTTATAAGTGAGTAAAAACCAACTAAACACAACTAAAAGGAGTAAAGTTCTTTCTGAGTAAAGTAAGATGCTGAAATCCATCTTACAGTAAGAGACCATCAAGACACAAAACCAGTCAATCTGGCTCTAAAAGCCCTACTTGGCTATTGTATTGTTCGGGTGTTTGTGAGAGGATTTCGTGCTTTCCACTTTGTTCCTGCTAAGGGGAATTCAAAAGGAACAGTGTTTGGGAAGTGTAGCTTTCTCCGATAGTGACAGAGACTATTCCTAAGACCTAAAAGAAAAGTTTTTGAGAGGAGAGATGTGCCTGAGTGGCAAGGAGTGATGTGTTTGGTCTTTCAGTCTCCTGTGTGGAGTTGCAACAATACCAATGTCAGGAACCTTTTGACATTTCCTGAGGAATAGTTTGTCCTTCCAGGCAGAACAAAACCAGTATTTTGTCTCTGTGTAGGACAGTAAAAAGATCAGAATAAAAAAGAGCATTCACAAATACGTATGGTGGTGACTTATCTGCTTCCTAACAGATAGGGCGAGGAAGAGACAGCACTGACATTTAATGTGGACTGTGGCACCTGCTACAAGTGAGCACTGTAAAGCATTTTTTCCCTTGATCCTCAACACAGGTTGTTTCAGGAGACTTATTTGTTCTTTTCCTTTGTCATTTATTTAAATAAATTCTCATCAGCTTCTGTGACTCATTTGCCCCCAAGGGGCTGGCTATGCTGCCAACAAAAGAAGATTGAAAGATTAACAAACTGTCTTGTTTAGAGAAAAACCCACTGGTAGTTTACCTGCCGTTGCTTTGGCTGAGGACACTTACTTGAATATCTGAAAGATACAATAATTAAGTTTTACTTCTGGTTGTCGCCAGTTTGACCAAGCAGAGCATTTTCTTCCCCCTTGCACACCCGAGTGGTCTGTCGTGCATTCTGTGTGGCCCTGCAGGGATTTCAGAGGCATATATGAGCAGATTAACTAGTACTCCTGAAAACCCCTCAGCGCTGTGTCACGGCTCACTAATGAGCTGCAAAGTTAGTCTGGTGCCATGGAGTACTGATGGAGTACTAGCTGAGATACTTCTTAATTATTTATCATGCCAGTCAAAGCCTTTGGCCTCTAGTTTTAGCAAGAGAGCTTTTCTGGGAGGTCCACCTGCCTTCCTACTGTTCACCCTCAGCAGCCTGCATCCTGGCTCCACTCCGTTTCCCATCCAGTCCCCTTCTGCTTTTGGGTGGCCTGGTTTTTGCTATGGGAAAAAAGGCAGTCAGGGAAGTAGGGAACCTTCTGCCCTGGAAGTCTGTCACTATTGTTTTAGAGCTGTGCACCATTAGTCTGGTGAGCAGTGACACAGGAGAAGAATGACAACAGTAATTTGGAAGCTGAGAGAAGCAACTGCACGCAGGCATTGACACAATGTAAGTATCTTTAACTTGGATAAGGCTACAGCAAAATGAGTTCAGTGAAGCTGAAGGAGATGTTGCCGGCAGGAGGAGAAGTAGAATTGGGAAAATAGATGCTGTGAACACAATGATTATTATTTGCCCTGTGAGGAAACATGAAAAATACTACACGATAGATGCAAGAAGATGCCAAAAAGATAGTTATTTCCTGATGGATATGTTAAAAAAAATAAAGGTAGAAACAAATGAAGAGTGGAGAAACTCTACATCCTTACCTGGATGTAGGCCTTAGAAAATACTATCATATGAAAGCATCAGAATGAAAATGAAAAAATTCCTTGGAATATTAAAGAATGAAATGCCATTTATCTAAAGTACAGCAGCAAGCTATTTTGAATATGGGCTATCATATGTTTGGAGGTGGACTTAAGTTTTGATTTATATGGACCTAAATAGACTTAAGTTTTGATTTGTAATGTCAATTCTAAGCCTGCTGGGGTAGTCCTTCGTCTTTCAAATATACTTAGAGAACATCCTGTGCTAGCACAGGGGGTAGTCCTTAACTTTTGAACTCCGTCTTCTCCTCAGCCTCTAATACCTTAAGTGTAGTATAGAAAAAACAAAGGTGAAAACATAATGGTAACTGCTACATATAGAAAGGATGTGTACTTTTATTATTTTTAGATAGCTACATTTGAGTTATGGCCACCAGACTGATGGTTAATGATCAGCTGATTTTCTATCTGACAGATGTTGTAGATTTCTCTGCACACTTCCTTAATCAAGGGCATAAATCAAAATTCACATACACGAAAGCGTGTCAGACTGTGTCCTTCATCATCTTCCTGGGTTGTCTAGTATTATGCAATGAAGGGAGATTACATCAGGGGAGAAAGAGATGAGCTGGAGAGGAAAGGGAGGGATTTGAAACAAGTGCACAAGATGAAACGGTGCTATAGAAGAGAGTAGTTTCATGTAGCGTGAGTTGTAGGGCAGATTTTCTCCGTTTAAAAAGTAACCATTTAGGGACCAAAACATGCAGGGAGAAAAGAGAAATAAACAAATACGTAAGATGAATTTGAAAATGTCTTTGCTATGTTATGATGTTAATGTCATTCTATAGATCTTTATATGAACAGCAGTCAGCTGACAGCAGTAGTATTGTCTCACCAACTGAATGACTGAACTGAAATGGGCAGGAACTGCAGCAACTGCAGTACTTTGGCATTGGGAACAAACTTTAACAGCTTTACCAGGCAAAAGGAGATCCTGAGTATTTTCTATTCTGATGTGTAATTTATAGTCTTTTTACTTGCTCTGGTGAGCATGTGGAGAAATATATTTAGGGCACCTACAGTTAAGTAAATATGAACACCCACAAAAACCCGTGAGACTGTGTCTGTAAATATGGATTCATTCTCCTTATTTTGATATTTCTTGACAAGTCCTAACCTCACCTGTTTTAATGAATGCATAGTATAATGTTGTATCTAACTGAGAATGTTGATACACGTACTTTATGTATTTTCTCAAAATTGCATTCTTGAATGCCCATGTATAGTTTTTCAATTTTTGCTACTTATTCATTTGGACTTGACCTGACTGTTTTCATGCAAGACAGGAACTTTCTGCTAAATCTCCAGGTCAGAACTATTAGTTACCGACTCGTTAAAGAAAGTGGTTTATTTGCATGTTCAAGGCATCTTTCAGACTTGCAGATTTTACTCATGCCTTTATTTCTTGCCAAGAAGGATTCATTTCTTTTATTACAACGTATTTAGAGATACAAAGAAGATTAGGAATATTTATTCTTGTTCTTGGAGTAACACAGCTGAAAGGCACTTCGAGGGAGAAAAGGAAAATGTTCTTTGTGGTGGAAACGCCAGGTCAGCATCAGTAATCAAATTTCTGCCCCTCCCTTCCTGCACATCAGAGCAAGTTATGTTTAATCTCTATCTGCCTCGGATTTTCTATCCGTGAAATGAGAGCACTGATCTTTCCCAACCTTAGTGGAATTTTCGAAAGGGGACTACGATCCTTTGCTTCTTATATGAACAACGCTAAAATGATTAAGACTTTCCTTATCCAATTCTTACACTAAACACAGCCAGTTCTCAACCAAAAGCTGACAGCCTTCCATCAGACCAGTCTCCAGCCCCATCTGTATCCCTTCCAACACAAAGCACCGACTGTATTTACGCAGAGACAACATTCCTGTTCCCACATTGCACACAGAACACAAAATACTGTTTTTATTGAACAGTTCATCCCTAATTATTAGAAATTACTGTGTTAATTACCAGAAATGTAGTGTACTATTCTGGTATGACAGTCTTTTGCGATTCTGTTGCTAATGGCAGTTTTCACACACTATCCCTGTGTGCCACTTGCAGATAAGTGTCACCTCCTTCTGCTGCAGGTGTTCTCACTTAAGCTGGTGCCCCGGGGTGTGATCCTGCAAACACTTCTATGCCTGATCCAAAGCCCATTTTGGTCAGCAGGAGTTTTTCCATTCAATTCAATGGGCTTTGAGACAGCGATGGAGGTAGCAGAGCACTGTTGGTTCTATTATTTCCAGGATTCAATTATTTATTAGATAAAAGTCACATGCACAAGCTGAGGTTAAACGAAGCTAACAAGTAACAGAGGAAAACAAATGGTTTGATGTCTGCAAGACAAAGAAATTTTATGAAGGGTTTTAGCTTGGTTTTTAAAGGGTATTTTTTGTGTAATTTTCTCCTCTGTGAAAGGAGTTTGTTCTAACAAGATTCTATGTAAGAATCTAGGCAAGATTCATAATAAAGAAAACATGCTTTGCTTCATAGAAACAGTATGACAAAATAGAGTTTCAGTTCCCTTCTGAGTGGCTGTATGGCAAAACCACTGAAGAAGAGGGATCAGGTCATAAAAAGACATACAAGTGGCTGGCAGAAGGGGCTGTTGCTGACCCTGTCCACAGTTTTCTTGTAGGTACAGAGCTGTTTATTGTGCTAGTCTGATGTGCAAAAAGCAAGGTAATTAAATGCACAGAGGTTCTTTTATATTCTTCGGGGGCACAAATAAAGCTTAAGCACTCAGTATTGAAATATATGGGTTTTAGTAACAAAAGACCCATTGGGCAAAGCCTGTGGCTATTGTATTGTTGAGCAGGTGATTAGCATCCATCTGGGCTACAGCTATTTTCTTCTTATGTTTGTTCCATATGCAGATGTTGCTATGAGGAAAGGAGTTAGCAATGACTGATGTGGAGCCTGTGGTCACAGATTTTGCAGCATCAGGACGGGCAGGCCGCCGGAACGCCTTACCAGACATTCTGGGCTCTCCTGCTGGTGCTGGGACTTCAGACCTGCCACACAAACTGGCTGAGCTCTCCGTTTCTGAAGGTAATGCCTGCACATTCAAGAAATGGACATTTTTATGCAGTCGTCCTTTGCTTTCTCCTTAAGACTTCTGCCACCATGCAGTTTTGATGTCAATACTAATACTTCTTTCATTTACGATTAAATTCAACCTTCCAAAGCAGTTACCACTTGTATTTCCTGATGAAACAAATTAATTTTAACCCAGACTAAGTCTGCCATATCCACCCACAGACTCGGTGTTCAGCAGCCTGGGGAAGGGTGCTGGGAACTGAATACCACTTCCCCTGAGGCAGAGTAAACACAGTTGCATTGCTGGGCAGCTTGGAAAACCAGCGCTCCAGCTATAAATTAGGGTCTGCTCCTGCACTGAGATAATTTAGCACATGACAGCAAGCTGCACCGTTAATCCGATTACAGCTATCATCCCAACTCGGGCATATACATTAAGAGTAGGGTTACAGAGATTTATTCCTGCTATTAGGTTTTCAACTTTGCTATCTGAGACCAGTGTCGTATTTTTGGCCTGTCCTTTAGTTTGATAAGGCGCTCTGTTGATTAGCACAGGTTTAATCAACACTGGCTTTACATTTAAGTTCTTTTTACTTTCAGGGGGCTCTCAGGGGGATTTTCGGATTCAGAGAAATCTGATTTCTAATGCCTATGAAGTGAGAATTATAGGTTAGCCATGAGCATGGGTTGTCCCTATTTTTAGGTTCTGATTTGGAAGTAACTTTCTTCTCATGCCCATCACTGTTGCTGCTGTGACAAATGGCATTGCAACTGGTGGTCCCACTTCCAGGAGCAGTGATGGTATGGGGGCAGCACAGGGGGGGCAGGCCTGTGCTGAGGAGTGGAGGGCCCATGAAACTGAGGTAGATTATAGGAGGGATTCCCAGGCTCTGAGGATGCATGTCCTGCTTGTACGTTGCCAGAAGCAATTACAGGATGTTAGAGTTTACAGCATCCTAATGCACCATAAAGGCTGAGGGGGACAGGGGGGAAGGATTCCTTTGATTACAAGCTGTTCTTGCTTTGATGATTTAATTTATATTAATGCCTTTGGGGTTCAGTAATCTAAACCCAACATGGGCCTATTGAAGGACTGCTGGTGAAGAAGAGGGCAGGTAGAAACAGCAATTCCAGGAGAAGCGAGAAGGGACTGAATGACCACATCCTGGCTTGAACCTGGAAAACAGAGGAAAATAAGAATCTGAATGGGTGCTGTAAGGAGACATTACTTTTGCAAAAGGAAAGGGCAAAGATTTATGAAGGAGAGAGGGTGGACATAAAGAAAAAAATGGAAAGACAACAAGATCAGATACCCTCAGGCTTCAGGGCAGCAGTGAGAGGAACTGGGGGAATCTGGAAGAGGGAGTGGGAAGGACAACGGACACTGTTCCAGAGTACATGAAAAGTAATGCTGGGAGCCCTGTGAGTCCAGGGGCAATGATGGCAGATAAGCCTCAGTTAAAACTCCTTTGTTTCAAAAAGAGATTTTTCCCTAGGAATATGAGAAGTATGTCCCTACAGATTTTCTCCTTCTGGTGTGTGCAACTGGAGCATTGGAAATCCATTCCAAAGTACAGACAGTCACTTAACATTTAATGCTTTGGTTTTCAAATATTATGCGGTTTTTTTATTCCAAATAGCTCTTCTGCCTGGCACGGATTGTGCACCATGACCAGGGGTCAGGCTCCAGCAGGAGAGAACTGTTTCCCTTATCAAAGGGGAGGTAGACGGGAATTTATATTGTCAGTGTTGTTAGTGGAGCTGTGGAAGTGAAGTGACCAGTCCAAGCCGCTGAAATATTCATTGCTACATTATGTGTAACTAACCTTTGTATTGTTTAGAGCAGTGAACCTTGAGGGAGATGCACAAAACCATGTTAAACAAAGCACAAAAGAATACAACAGCTGTAGGGAACTTCCTCCTGTTTGTTTCATTTTGGCTCTGGAAAGTTTAGTAGTTGGAAAGAATACACTTTTTAAAGCATGCAAAATTTCTCTCTTCGATCTTTTTTTTTTTTTCCTGGATAAAAATAAACATGAAAGAGTGAATGTCTTGTTAAAAGAAATGTTACAGCACAGCATAAAATAAGTCCTTAGCCCTCCAGACAGAATAATCCTCCTCTCCTGGTGCCCATCCAATACATTAGGAAGAAGAAATGAAACACAGCTACATTAGTTTCAGCAAAATGTACTGATGCTTTCTTACAAATGCAAGGGCCGGCACTGCCAGGATTTGAAGAACAATTAAGACTGTGGAATTATCCTTTGCTTTTGTTATTGGTATATAGCTGTGCCAGAGCGTGCCTGGAAGGAGCAGTTTCTGTTATCAGCAGTTTGCAGTAGCAGTAATAGGAAATGAACGCAGGATACAGTTAGGTCCACTCTGACTGCTTGGATGCTTTTTGAGGTTGGGAATTGCACAAGTATCAGATGGGAATTACGGCCTCATTGTGTTACAAGTTAAACTTCCAGTGAGACAGCAAGCAAAAGGAGGAGAATTCATCAAAATGGAAAGAAAGTTTGGAAGCTCAACTGCTGTGACAGGGAAACAGTTTGTGAAACATTTGGGGCTCTAACAGACATCTCATTTTGCCTGTTTCTGGTTTTAACAATAAGTTGTTAAAAAAATGAAAGCCATTTCCAGCTCAGAACAAAGAGGTTGGATAAATGAGAAAAGTGAAGAAGATAGAACATGTGGCTACATAAAGCATGCCCTATTTTTTTTCTACTCTGAAAGATTCAATGAAGATTATGGGAAATGGTGAGGAGGACTCTCTTCGCCTTGCTTCAAATGTGGCTAAAGCTCACTGGTTCATACATTTCTTCTCTTTCTAAAATGCTGTCAGCTGCTGTCACAGTGAAAGGTCAGGAACAGGATGTGCTAATACCTTTTGTCTGACTTAGAAGGGAAATGAGACTTTGCATATATTCTTTATGAATATAAAAGGGTCATAGCTGTGTGATAGAAATTTTCATGTACTCTGCAAGCCACACCAAATTAATGTTCTCATGAGATTTACAGGAGAGATTTTGGCACCAGCGGTTTATCTCAGAGCCTAACTCTGAAATGAAGACTGCTTGTATCCTGTTTGATCATCCTCTGATGGTGTGTAAGTTTTAGAGGGCTGAGGCTTTCCACAGTTGCTCTGGTGGGAGTCCGTACTGGAACCATGTTAAACAATTGATTAGTGTCACTGGTGACCCAAAGGTTGAAGAGGAGTCTGCAAGAAGTTTGAGCGCAAAGAGGCAATACTGGCCTCTCATAGTTGGTAATCTGCTTTAGGGCACTATTCTGCCAATAACTTCTGTTGTATGCTGATTTTTTTCTAGCTGACTGTGTATAACTATCTTGATAGACTCAGCAGCTTAGCACCTGTCGCACACCTAAGTGCTACCAACTATGAGATTAGATTTCCTCTAACAGACTGTTTACCTCTACCCTGTCTGCAGGACTCCACATCCAACCCCACAGAGAAACAGCCAATGAAGAAGATTGTTCTGTCTCCCTTTCCTCAAAAGTTCTGTGCTATGTAATACTGAAGGGTGACAAATTACTCAGTTCTTAATTTACCAGTATAAAACTCTGAAGCCTCCAAAACTCAGAGCAGACTTAACAACATCAAGTGGTTTCTGCAAAGACCTTTAGCTGATGAATTGCATACAGTGGTATCTATTTGCTGTGGTTTGTAGAGACCAAGATTCTTTTGGCTTTGTGATATTTTATGGCAAGTCTCCAGGGCAAATACCTGAAAATGTGCCCCTTAGATTATGACTGTTAAAGTGGATAGGACTTGGAAGATGGTACAGCCAGATCTGCTGAGCAGACCCCCTCCTTGCCCCCCAAAACTATGGGCTGCCTTGTATTTGGGCATACAAACTGTTCTATTAGCACTAGTAATGCCATGTGGGACTTGAAGGTAGAGTGAAAATTATTATGCTTTGTGAGTAAATCAAGGCAAGAGGAGGTTTCTCAGAGCATTTGAGCATCAAAAGCGACTGGGTAGAATTTTTCATCTAATGGCTATGCATTCTGGGGAGCTTTTACTTATACTAGTCATGTAAGCGTTCAACGCTAACCTATGGAAGTCTGAACTTCCAAATCAGAGTAACAAAAAAATCCCCCCTCATCTTGTGAAGACAGGGTGAATTCTCCTCAGTATTTCTTGGCAAAGAAGGTCAGCCAGATAACTGGCATGTTCATAAACTGTAATGTTATCTACCTGAAATGAAGCAATGCTCAGAGGAATGCAATATTCTAACTTGACTTTGGAAATGACCCAGAAAAAAGGAATAACAATAATAAAAAGTTATCTCCAATCTGTTTCTTACAACCAAATGCACATTGATCAGCGTGTGCAAGGAGCAGGCAAATAGACACCAATAGGCAATTGCTTTTGGAAGAAGCCTCTGCAAGTTCTTTATCTTTCAAGTTAATCTCTCTTTCTACAGCACCCATGAGTGTGGTAATAAAGAGCCAATCCAAACAGTGATGATCAGTGAACCCAAATATTTGGCTGCATTAAAAAAGCTGTGAGAATGTGTGTGGTATAAATGTTTAATTCTGTCTTTTTTTAGATGAAGGAGCAGAAGGTGGAGAAATGCCATCATCCAAAGCCTTGCTGGAAAGTCAAGAGGCGGAAGGAAAAAGCAATGATTCCTAACACCTAAGGACTGCTTGGTTAATGAAACCCATCGACAGACTTTCCAGTTTCCCTGCGTCACCCCTTCTGAAGTGTGGTAGCAACCTTAGCAGCACAGACAAGATTTTGCAACACATTGTACCTAGATGACATTAATGTGGAACTACTGTTTTTTCTACTGTCATCCTTCAAAACCAATGTTCTACACATCCAAATGGGAAGACAACTAAAGAATGTATCTCTTGGTTTGGGTTTCTCATGGTTATAGGATTCACTCTAACTAATCTTCTTTCACAGTTTCAATTAATATACCTAGCAGATGTACCACCAACTAATGATTGCTTCAAAACAAAAATCCTGTTTCTTAATTTCCCAAAATAGCTTCTTTCTCTCTGACACAGAGGTGTATTCACTCTGCCCACCTTAAGATGATATTAAGTATATATAAGATTACAGACATTACCTGTAATTTATCTCCTGAGATTTTTTTCTCATTAGGCATATGTAGATGGGTGTGAGCAATAAAAAAAGAAACAATTTTTTCCTCTCCTATCTCCAAAAAGTTTTGTATACTACTTAAACACCAGTGTTTGTTTTCAAACTTTCTTTAAACTCTGTTCGATTATGGCATATCATCTCAGTTCTCCCACTCTTAGCAGTCTTGCCACTTCTGTCGTTTCTATTTTCAGGCTGAATATTGTAGCAGTTCATGTGTATCTAAAATAAAGTAGCCATGTTCATAAGTGATTAAAATTGTTTAATCTCACTATGGAAATTAAATAGCTATCATCTTTTCTGTCTTCTGTTGATTCCTTGATGCTTTTCCTGTATGAGAAGACTTAAAACCCTATAATAACATATTTCCCTAATTTTGTCTGGTTTTTGCTTTATTGTTTGCTGACAATGAAGATGTTCCAGTCATGATTATTACAAAGATTTTTAAGTGAAAGTTTTTCTCTACTGAAAGGCATTGTTTTGTTATGGAGGTCATGCTCCTGAAAATACTTAGCATTCATTCCCTTATTGTAGGAGAACTAAGATTCACGTACAGACGTGCACCTTTACTGCAGCTTAGGACAGCAGCCTTTTATGTACATCCTGAAACCTAACCAACACTGACAATTGAATGCTTTTTTCTTTGCCTACACGATCTCTCTGCTGAGCTGTAATCAGACAGAGGAAGCATCTCTGATGGGTGCATTCCACATTTGACTGGTATTCCATCTATAAAATATTTGTGTATTTTATAGCTGGCAGAGAGTTTGCAAGAGGCCTCTCCACACACCTACCATTCCTAGTGTGCATTTACTCATGCGCTGTCTTTTGGGGACCATTCAGGAAAGGATTCAGTTTCATCCAACTGAACTGACACTTAGTTCCCTCTACTTACCTGTATTCATTTAAAAAGTGCAGCCTCCCAGAATTACTTTCAGGTTTGGAAAGGTCAAATAACTTACTCCTCTGGAGCAAAACAGGTAGCTTAAGGAAGTCTGAGAAACTGAACTAGCTGACACTGGAAGACCAGAGTTGAAAAGCACAGTGGAGAGGGACTCAGAACTAACTAACTGTATTTGTGGTACACACTCTTATTCTGGGTTGCAGTCCCATTCTCATATACCAGCCTCCTTTATAGCATCATGGTACATAAAATTGTTCGTTTTTAAGAAGTTAAAATGATCCCATGGAAATCAAGTAGCTGAGTATTACTGAATAGAATTGCTTATATGCTCTAAGTGAAGCATATGCTAAAGTGCTCTTCTGGGTCATGACCTATATTGAATTCTCCTCTTCTTTCACAGTTGCAGCAGTGGATATATTTAGATTCTTCTCTTACAGAATACAGACACTGAAATTTGGGTTACAGGAATAGATACTTAAAACAAGTATTTTGCTAGCCTAAGATGCTTTGAAGTTTTTTACTATTAAAACACCAATTGTGAACCAGCTGAATTTAGCAAATCATTGATGTGCTAAACTCTGTATAGAAACCATTACACAGCTATATACATACATGGAGTTAGCTGCTCACAGACGTACAGCTTAGAACTAGTCAGGGTGCTCAACACTCTGGAAAATTGGTGCTTACTTTGTACTTAAGCTGTATGAACCTGTCATAGAGAGCTGCATAGGAAGAAGAATTTTAACAGAAAATTAGAAAAACTGCATAAGCAGTAAAGACTAACAGGAAGATTTAAAATGCAACTCAATTAAAAGCAGGATGAACGTATTTGATCTATAATATGTGGGTCACATATACAGTCCTTATTTGCCTGTGTATTACCTAGTTGCAGATTAACCAAGTTACAGATGCAGAAACACCTCTTTGCCACATGCATGTACAGTGTGTGTCTGAACAATTGTTAGTCTAGGCTGCATGAGAGAGCTCTTCTGTGGTCAGTTTGGATATAGAAGATGAGTATCTAGTTACACCCTGGATTTTGTCAAATAAACCTTTCCAGTCCTGAGCCAGCTGCCTATTTCTGACCAGTATATACAGAACCACAAACACCGGTTGGCATGGGAGACATTGTGTCATATAAACTTTGGTCCAGAAGAATTTATTAGTTCTATATTACACTTGACTCAGCCAGACAGGAGATAGCCCCTTTAGAGCTGTCAGGGGGTTTCTATGCCATGTTGTCCAGTTGTCCCGGGTTTCGGCAGGGTTACTATCTTCAAGCACAGCTAAAGTTGGGAAAGCTCTGGTTCATTTTCTTGTTAGTATCTTGAAGATAGGTAATAGTCCTACTAAACTTTGGCTGAGCCTGTAAAGAGCAAATTAAGTGCTTCTGAATAGATTTCTCACTCAGCCAGTTTATCCAGTTTCAACCATTATCCAGGCTGTATCACCCTCCCATTAGCTCAGATAATGGGTATTGATGACAGTGCATTCTCTTAATCCACAGGGTAACAAAGTTATGGCCCTGAATCAGCATGTTAAAACATGCTTAACTTTAAATGCAGACTAGTCTCACTGAAGTCAATAGAACTACTTAGTGCCTAAAATTAGGTACATACTTAATTACCTTGATAAATTACAGCGGCAAACTTCTATTAAGGCTAATCTGGTATTATAATGCATTAATCCCAATTTCCATTCCTGCAAGTGAGGCACAGGTAATAGCACCTTTTTCATCAGCATACAGGACTATTCTGGGCTTTAAATAGCAAAGAAATTCATTTAGTACCAAGCAAAAAAGGTAACTTTGTTGTCTCTAAATTTTAGAACTTAATGAAGCAATTATTCATTCTTAGCCACTCTGCATATTTAAAAAAAAAAAAAAAAAAAAAAAAAAC
>VFFE01005811.1:639270-657665 GCA_008921705.1 Burhinus oedicnemus
CTCAAGAGAACGTCGGTGGGAGGTCCTGAGGGTGCCTCAGGTGAGGGAGAAGCGCTGCCGCACACCCTGCCGTGCCGTAGCCAGCCTTCTCCCTTTCCCTGCCCGGGGACCCCCCTCCTTTCCCCGCCGTCCCCACCGCCCCAGGCCCTGTCCCTCGTGGGGCGGACCGCCGCTGCCCCCCGCCTCCCGAACCCCCGCCGGGCACCGGCTTTAAATGCGGGGACGGCGGGAGGGCAGCAGCGCTCCCCGCTACCCGTGAAGGCGGTCGCCATGGTGGAGGCTTTCTGCGCCACCTGGAAGCTGGTGGACAGCCACAACTTCGACGAGTACATGAAGGCGCTGGGTAGGTACGGCCGGGCGGTAGCGGCAGGTTCGGGAAATCTGGAATTTGGGGGTGGAATTAAAAAAAAAAAATTAAAGAAATCTGTGTTTGGGAAGGTACCTATGGATACTTTAGGTATAGGGGCACAAGCGCAGCAGAAAGTAGCATTTCGCTGTGATAGCTTAAAGCTGGGGGGGGGGGGAAGAGATTTCTGTACCTCAATGTGTGGCAAAAAAGACGTAAAAAAACCCTGATGGATTTCTCTTTTTCCCTTGGTGGTCTAGGAGTGGGGTTTGCAACACGGCAGGTGGGGAATGTGACTAAACCCACTGTGATTATCAGCAGCGAGGGGGACAAAGTAGTGATCAGGACTCAAAGCACTTTCAAAAACACAGAAATCAGCTTTAAACTCGGAGAGGAATTTGATGAAACTACCCCCGATGATAGAAACTGCAAAGTAAGTGAACTCTCGGGCTGCAGTACCTTCTTCTTTCTCTTTTCTCTCCCCGCCTCCGCCGCTGTATCTTTGGTAGGGTCAAAGGAAAAAAATGTAACTTCTGCGAGTGCCAGTTGTAGCACTGTGAGGGACAGGGAAAAAAGACAAGATTGCATCTTACTCGCCCGCTTACCCCGTGTCTTGTCTGAAGCAGCGTGTTATGTCGCCAGCCCCCTGTCTGCCTTCCAGTGTCGAAGAATTGTGCTAGCTGCTCACATTTCTTTCAGTCCAAATGTAATTTGGCGTAACTTTTTCCAGTTGAAATGGGGAAATGCTTTCTTCCCAGCCCGGCATCTTTGGGGGCTCAGCATAAACGTTATCCCAAAGCACATCTGAAACAGTGGTTCTTGTGAGACTGGAACTCAAAGAAAACAACTTTTTTCATCCTTTGACACAAACAAGAATTGTATGGAGTTCATGCTTAAAACAAGGATGATTCATGGGCTTGGCTTTAAAATGGCTGGGACTACTTTATCATTCTACATCCACATCCATCTATTGAAGAGAATTCAATAGAATAGTGCATGCTGAATGTGTGAGCAGAATCCCAAATACTGCAAATAAATGAATGTCTTTGTGTTTCTTGGTATCTCACAGTCAGTTGTGACCCTGGATGGAGACAAGCTAGTGCACGTACAGAAGTGGGATGGCAAAGAGACAAACTTTGTGAGAGAAATAAAGGATGGCAAAATGGTAATGGTAAGTATAAAGCTCACCGAGCATTCACATATACCGCTAACACTCCTCACTTATATCTGTCTCCTCAAGCTTTACGAACAGGTAGTGTTACTTATACACAAACCCTTAAACTAATTGGTGGGGAAAGCTAGCAGAGATTTTTCAAATATTTGTTTTGTTTCATGTCTTATTTTACTGACAACTGAAAAATTGCTAGTGGTTTTAGGCAGGCCAGCCTGTGGATTTCCACAGTGCATAGGTTCTTTCTAGACACTGTGTAAATGCCCAAGCGAAAAAAAAAGGTCCTGGTGAGCTGGAAAAGATACAAAGTTCTTGATTGTGTAGGCAATGATCTGTTGCCAGTGCCCATTATATACGCAAGCATAAATAATATTTAATTACACAGAGCAAGTATTTTCCTAGGAAAATAAAATTACAATATTGCAGGAGGTAATAGCATTTTCATATTTATTAATAAAGGGTTTATTCTTCCTATCTTGTTAAAAACTATGATAAAAAATTGTGTGAAGAAAAGTCTTGTTTTAAATTCACATTCCTTTCCTGACTTTTCAGGAACAGGAGTGAATAAATGGTGTAAGTTAATATATCTAATGTCCAGGGTGGCACTTCTCATGCTTATTTTTGCCACAGAGATAGAACTTTCAAAATAAAACCTCTTCAGCTGTGCTAATCTATGTGACTTGGCTGTTGGAGAAAAGCAGTTAGCTGGTTTGCTAAATACTTTGGAGAGTATCTGTATGGATGGAGACTTCCAAATAATTAAAACCTTAAAGCATACGCTCAGAGCAACATGATGTGACAAGCGATTCAAGGGAAAATACATGCTTTGTTTTTGGAAACAGCTACGCACCTATACAGAAAACAATTTCTTTGGAATTTGAACACGGTGAGATGCCCTGTTCCACTTCAGGAAACAACTCCAAAGCTCACACACTGTAGTTAGTGTTCTGCACAACTGCAGTAACTAGAATATTTGATAGTTCTAGCTACATAAATGTACAGAATGCATTTATTTTAGTACAAGGTTTTCCTTAAGTATATGCCTATGCATAACAGTATAGAACATGGGTATAGGGGACTTGGATTTTAGATTGCACATTTTGCAATGTAATCAGCTTTGGGAAAGTAAGTGTTAAATCTGTATTAAAACAATGCTGTATTTAAGAAATTACATTCACAAAATTAGAAAAATTAAATAGTAATTTCTAGTCTCACTTTAGGTGCATTGTACATGTGCATTACGTCCTTCTTGGGTTTGAAAGCAGCAAGGAGAAAGTGTGTTTATTATGGGACCCATAACTTTGGCGTTTTGCCACTTCTTCATTTCAAATACCAATAATTGAGACCAACTTGTTTTTCTATAAATTACATAATGTAAAACAGCCTTGCTCTAGCATGGACTTCTGAATATGTGTTAAGTCATAACAGAAAATGGTCCAGCATCTAACATGTCTGTCTTTTCCTTGGACTTGCAGACTCTCACCTTTGGTGATGTGGTTGCTGTTCGCCACTATGAGAAAGCGTAGAGTTTACCTGACCTCTGTCCAGATGTTACTTCTGCTGGATGGATTAATGTACCGTCCATAATCGAACGTAGCTAAAATGCACACTTCTGGCATGAAAGGTTAATAAAGAGTTTTTTGGGGTGTGTTTTTTTTTTTAAAAAAAAACTTTATGCCATCAGATTGGCAAGCTTGTGCTGTATAGTGAAACAGGTTAAACTTGGCATTAAATTTCTGAAACACTTGCCTCTCTTTTTTACAGTAAATGGAACGTATTTGAACTGTTTTGGAATGCAGATCAAACAGAAATTAAAAAGTTTTTTAAACGTGTGCGCCTTTTGCATTTAATCGGCTAATATTCCAGCATTCTGGAGGGAGTTGTCAGATGTTCCTTTTTCTGAGTTAAACAACAGAAAAGCATGTGGTACACAACGCTGCAGCAGCCTCTCTCTGTGATGTAGAGTACATGGGAAACAAAAAATTGCCCTCACTCTACTTCAGTGGCTGCTTTTTGCTGGAGAAATCTAAAGCCCCTGTCTTTATATGTGCAGGCAGAGAAGTGAGAGGCTCAAGCCAGTTTCAGCTCCTCTCTTCGCTGGGAACTTGTTATCCAGCGCATGCTAAGGCCAATAGATAGACTTTGATGTCAGGAGGGATCCTGTAGTTTTGGTTTTAATAGTTACTAAAAGTTTTTCATTTGTTTTGGTGGGCTTTTTTACTAATATACAAAAGACTGAAGTGTTTCACAGGATGGGAGGAAAGGACCAACGTGACAAAGGGCAGGACTGGGGGAACATAAAGAATAACGCTTATCTTTTATCAGCTTCCAAAAGGAGTCAGAGAAAAACAAAGGGAAAACAGTACAAGATAAACCTTCCGAGATTCCCCTCCCTGAGCTGTAAGTTTCATAGCTAATATGCACAGGAGATAATAATTTGCACTGTGAGCAATTTAAAATAAAATGCTGCTTAAAAGAGATAGATGAAAACCTTATTCCTGAAGAATATTCCCTAAAAGACCAGGGTGGGAAAAACTGCTCTACATTTCAGATTATTAGGAAAATTGAAACAGGTTGCTGGCAGCACAGAGGAGCTTGTTTGGCAATCTGACACACTGACTCAGTGGACCCATGAAGGTGTAGCTACCTACAACCTTTCAAACAAAGGCAGAGCTGAGCCGTGGCATTTGGCTGGTCAGTACTGCAGGGTGCGTGGCTGCAGAGGGCGGTGCGGGAGGGGTGTCCTGCCCAGCTTCCCGGGCCTAATGCTGCACTGTGCCATCCTTCAGATCTGCTAGGTGGTATCATGGGAAGTGGCTTCTTGCTTCTATGGATGGCTAGGATAACACGGGTAGCGCATCTCACTTATCTGATACAAGAGTTAATGTTGTTCGCTTTACTTTTTCACAAAGAAGTTGCCTGGAAGAAACATCCAAGTCTGATTTCTCTTGTGCAGAACGCTAAGAGTCTTTAATTATGAACCACTATAGATATGTTTTATTTGGTGGATATTACAAGTTATGTTTAAACAGCATCTTCTGCCCTTTGGTTTTATTAGCTCATTTAATCCTCAGCTTCAGTACCTAATACAGCTTTCATCGGTCTCCCCTCCATTGCTGCCTGTTTGCCCATGTGTGCATTCGCCACATGACTGTCCTGCCCAGCCACCCCTTGTCAGAAAGGCGGGAGCAGCTGCTTTTCCTTCATCACTGGGGAAAACAGACTTGGGTCCCCAGTACTGGCATTCATCTTCATCACAAGTGATTTGTGAGGTCATGAATTAAAAAAAAAAAATCCCTACATACATATGTTCTGTAAGTCACACGAAACCATCACGAAGCTTATTGGTGAAATATTTTGCTATTCTAAAGATGAACAATATCAATGTCAAATTAAATAAGGGAGAGAAAAGTGGAGAAGTGGTACCTGCAAAGTGCCTGTGACACTGCTTAGAGGAGTGGAAAAGTGAGGAAAATACTGACACACGGGACTTCCAGCTGCTGGTAAAACAGCTTTGCAAAGCCCTGGAAAGCAGATCTGAACAGAAGAGCACCGTGAGCAACAGGACGTCTGGGGGCAGTGACGGGACCAAGGACACCATTATTCTGGTCTCCTCCTAAAACTGACACCCAGCACTCTTCCCCACCAGAAACTACTCTGACTTGAGCAATAAAGAGCAGCTCCGCTACCATAAAGCCTTAGCCATGGAGACTCGTATTTTCAGTGCACCTCAGCATTCTCCTTAAGCTGTGCTAAAGGTGTACTTGACGGCATAGTTCACCAGCTTTTTTGATTTTTAAAGCCTGTTAAGTAACCAGGATCCATTTTTTACACGTATACTGTGAGAAACCTTCCTTCCAAAAGATGCTTGGGACTCCTCCGGTGAGGCGTCCGAGCGCAGCCTGCTCGGGGCAGGGGCAGGCTGTGCCCAGGGCTGCCGGCTCGGCACAGGGCTCCAAGGGACAGGCCCGCCGGGCGCCACAGCCCACCGGCCGAAGGGGGAAGGGACTCCCGCCTTCCCGCCTCACCTTCCTTCGAGGCCGCCTCAAATCCGCCGGTACCGTGAATTTAGCCCTGCCCGCGGCCAGGCTGGCTCCTACGAGGTCCTCAGTGCCGACCCGGGGGTGGCACCTCCTGAAGGGTCACCTCGACCCCCAGCACGGCCGGCTGAGGCGACAGCAGCTGCCCCCCTCCTCAGCAGGGCGCCCGGACCCGCGGCGGCTTTTGGCCCCCGGTGGTGCGGGCGGGGCGGGGTGGCGGCTTCCGGCAGCCCCGGGGAGGCAGCGAAGGGCCGGGGCTTGCACAAGTTACCCCGGGCTCGCCCCTTTCCTCCGCGCCGGGGCGGTCACATGAGCAGCCGTCGGCGGAGAGGGCGCTCCCGGCACGGCCATCATGGAGCTGCGGGGGGGACGCGCCGCCCGCTTGGCCCTCGGCCTGGCTCTGCTCTGCTCGGCGCTGGAGGCGGCGCCGGCCGGCCCGCAGCCCCGCGCCCCTGTGGGTGAGTCCGCCGGGGAGGCGGCGGCGGCGGGGGGGGCGCAGCGGTTGAGCGGGGCCGCCCCCGCGCAGGGTGACGGCGGGTAGGGGCCCGGCTGGGGCCGGCCGTGGGGGACGGGGGAGGCGGGTGAGGGGCAGCCGCGGCCCGCGGTGCCTCCCCCGCGGAGGGAGGCCTGGCCGGGGGGGGGGAAGGCCCGGGGTCCGCCGCGCTCCCCTCTTGCGCCTCCTTTCTCCCCTCCGCCCCATCCTCGCTGCTGCCCGCGGCATAGGCTACTCCAGTGGTATTCCCTGTCCCAGCTGGGTTCGACTTCAGCTGACTTTTAGATAAGTAAATATCTCGCTACTCAGGTGGGGGTTAAATGGGGTTTCTATGTCGTTAGCCTGGCGCCATCCGCGGCGCGGTGGCGTAGGCAGGTGAGTGCCCCGGCATGGTTTCCACAGGATTGTCGTTGCCTGTGACTCAGGCGTCCCTCGAACCACACACGCAGCCGTGTCCAGGCGTTCCTCTGTCGCCTGTTGGTAGGAGCCACAGCTTTGCAGGTTTCGAGGATCGCTGCTGGAGTTCCCTTCCTGAACTGAAACTCCACGGGGTCCAGTCGCGTGGTGCCTGCTGTGCCACAGAGTGAGCGTGTGACCTTGGGAGAAATCAATTTATGTTTCTCCTGGTTTCACAACCACTGCCCCAGATACACGTCTGCCTTTCCCAAGTGCTTTGAAACTGACAGAAAGAAATTACTCTTCTTTTACACGCAACTTGAAGTCTGGTAGTCTAATACAAGCTTAATTCTTCTCGTTCACCATATTCCTGTACTTCTCAGCTCCTTTCTCCGTGCAGTGCTAAGTAGCAGTGGCTGAGAATGTGTCAGCCTGGAAAGTAGTGAGTAAGTAAGGCTGATGCACCTCTCTCCGGTGAGGAGCCCAGTCTCTTTGCTACTGTGGCTGCTGGGGAGAAGAAGAACTTTGAAATTTTTGCACGCATGCTGTTTCTTGCCTTTCTGGACCGTGATCTTTTATAGTAGCTACCAGCCAGGGAGGGTCTGGAAAAATAATTAAAATGCAACTCCCTCTCTTTTCAGGTGGAGTGGAGAAGTCCTTCTGTTCCTTCTCTACTCTCCAGTTTCCAGATGGCTATTAATGAAAAGGAGCTGATTTTCCAGTCCCTACCAACCGCCATTTTTTTTTTCTGCTGAATATCTTACACCTATGCCTCTGCTTCTGTTTTCAGTTTTTCTAAGCAGACTATGTGAAGGACTTGTCAGGAATGGAGAGCTCCCACATGCTTATCAGATGGGCTAATCAAAAATCTGTTAAATTCATTCTCCTTTTCAAAACTTGAAAGAGGAATAGCAGTAGACAAACTGGAGCAAACCTGGCATTACCCATATATATCCAGTTCAAATGCAAATAATGCATTTTCTTTAATCTTTGTTTTCTGAAAACAGGGCAGTTCTGGCATGTATCTGACCTACATTTAGATCCGACTTACCACATTACCCCTGATCGCACCAAAGTTTGTTCTTCTTCCAAAGGAGCCAATGCCTCCAACCCAGGCCCTTTTGGAGACTTTTTGTGTGATTCTCCATATCAGCTTATTTTGTCAGCATTTTCATTCATGAAGGATTCAGAACAGCAGTTTTCATTCATGATTTGGACGGGGTAAGCGTTCAAGTCACTCTGCAGTTAAAGCTTTTAACAGCTGGATGACCATATAGTGCAGTAATTCACAAGTTTATATTTGTGCCAACAGATCCAAGTTTAGTATCTCACAAATGCTACTTTTAAATAGTCTCTGTAGTTGTCCAAATGGCTAATGAGTGGAAGACTGAGTGAGAATATAAGGCCTGAGGAAGAGATTTTGATCTCTGTAGCAATTCCTGGATATCGTTGGACCGTTCATTGGGACATTTACCACGTGACTGTATTAGTGTAAAGTAATAGAAATGGTGTGGGGAGGGTGAGAAGTGGAAAAAGCAAAAAGAAAGGTCAGAGGAATAACTGACTGGAATGAATTATTATGGGAGGTATTGGATTTTGTAGGTCTTAAGGTCATTAAATCTAAAGTGCATCCCTCTTTAGAAGATACACTAATGATGTTTTATTTGGTTCTTTAAGAAGTAACTAGAATCAAGCAATACTATAGCTTAGGTATTTTATTTTTTAAAAAAACCTTAGATTTGATGCCTGTATGAATTCTAGATACAGGGGGAGGGTAACAGTGTCGTGGATGCTGTCTCTCTCTTCGTTACTGTCACTCATAGCTATATGTGCTTCTAAAGAAAGTGTGGTTTCACAGTCCCTCATTGCAGTATTTTGGGTGTGTGTAGTCCCCTGTTGAGTAAAACATTTACCTTTTCTGTGCTGATCTTCATTATTAGAAAATGGGCATAATGATTCTCTCTCACACAGGTGTTATCTGTGAGGCTTTGTGTGCCTTAGCAGTGGGACTGGAGAAAGCAGTGTGAAAGGGAGGCATATGAGTAGCTCGATAGTACTTGTTACTTTCTAGGTATTCATAAAAGATAGCATTAATTTACCCTTCTGCCATAGCAAAATTTTCTACTCTACCATCACGTTTTTTATGGTATACACCAATGCATAATTTATCAAAGAGATTAGTATCTTTGAATGCTTTTGTGAGAACTAAGTTTGTTGATCAATGACATGGTCTTTTTTTGCTGGAAAGGTTATGTGTGTTATGTCACTTAATTTTGCTGGGGAAGGGTGTTAAGAAATACGAATATGTGAAGTCAAGTGATTAATTCATTTCACTTAACCTTATTGTACTTCATTTTCAACAGGATGTTGTTAAAAGGGGAAAAATACACTTACAAGGTTGTGCAGATGATGAAAGATATATAACCCAAACTGCACAGTGGCTCAAAATGATGGAGTTGAATTAATTTAATTTCTAAGAAATCTTAGTGAATCTTTATGAATGTGAATCATAGGATAAACATTAGTCTACTTGTTTGGTTTTTTGGGAAAGAAAAAAAATCCTTTGCAGAGAGCCTTTCAGGCAATTCCATGATTTTAATTGAAGAGTCTATAGTAGTATTACATGCTAGAATGTAGATGTGTTTGCAGAATTTTTTGCCTTTCCTTATGTTGCTAACAAACCTTTGTTAATAAAGCCTTTTCCTTTTTCAGAGATAGCCCTCCTCATGTTCCTGTAAAAGAACTCTCCACAAAGTTGGTCATTAGCATCATTGGCAATATGAGTTCTACAATTCGCAATTTTTTTCCAGATCTTCAGGTTTTCCCGGCCTTGGGCAATCATGACTACTGGCCACAGGTAGAACAAGTTAGAAATTTGTTTATGTATCATATTGAGTGTGTTCCTAACCCCTCAGAAAGCAGGTGTGAAAAATAAGAGTTAAATTTGTGTAACTATTATTCTGGGAAAAGTATTCTACAATTCTCTAATTAGCATTTAAAATTATAAATAATTCCAATCAAGAACAGAAAGTACATCTCTCTCTGTTAAGTTACCCAAGCAACTGTTGATGCCAGGTAAAATCTGTACATTGCCTGAGGTCCTGCAGATTTACTGCTAATCGTTCCTCATGGCTTAGAACCACCAGGTCTCATACACACTTTTTTTTTGCTGTGTAAGTCGTGCATGTGTGTACAATAACTTAATCTAAGAGAAATGACACCCTTAATGGATCTGTGAGTCCGTGGTAAGATTCAATGCCTACTGGAAATCTGTCTGCTGACGTCACTGGATTTTTTTTTTTTTTTGTCAGACTAATGACAGAATTTTTGTAATGTTCCCACAGTTTTGTCACTATTATTAAAAATATGCCTTTTTTTTTTTTTCTTTATGGACACTTAGAAATATTTGTATTGATGATTTACTGGATATGTGCGCCATTGCAGCTGAGGACAGTGCTTTTTTACTTTCAGCGTTCTGCGAATATTGTTCTTAGCATAGCTCAAAGGTAAACAGTTGCTTCATGTGTCCTTTAAAGCATATTTCGGGTTGATCTGGCAGCCCAGAGGACTGAGAAGCAAATTCTGTCATTGGATCTGAGGAGATCAGAAGGGATGTAGAGCAGGTCAACTAAAATATTTTGTTTGAAGTATCTGATGGGAGTTCAGTAACACCCCTTCACACCCCCAAAGACTTCTATTCCAGCTTTCTGTGTTATTCATTAGGCCTATCAGGGTATATCTTGGTATAGTAGGTGATTTGCCTGTGTCATTGCTGGAGTTAGTGATTCCCAAATCAGGGAGTAACATGGGTGCTCAGAGAGGTGAAAGGGAAATGTGAGAGGCAACATAAGAGCTAAACATATCTTGGAAATGTGAGTACACAAACCAAGCTGGGACTTCAGTCTCTTGTGTTCTTACTGTGGTAGCACAGCTTCAGCTTGTCATATGCACTAACAGGGGCTAGGTTCGTTCACCAGAAACCTTAACTGAAGTCTCACTCAGTGTTTTGTTTTCGTTTCGTTTTGTTTTTTAAAAAGTCCTAACAGAGAATAGTTGTCACTCAGCAGTCTCCTTTGATATAGAAGAAAAAAAAATGTATGCAGTAACCTTGTAGACAAAGAATGTAGTGGCTTTTCCAACAAATACAATTTTTGTTTGTGAAATTAAATCTGAAGATAGAAAAAAGATTGTCAGGAGGGGCAGATGGGCAGCAAATAGTATTTTGAAGCAGGATGCTGATTGGAATAACTGTTGTAGTTCTCTCTGCACAAAACTGCACAGGAGTGTTTCTGTGATACTTTGCTTTGAAATGGCAGGCTTCACCAATGCGCAGAACTGACATAGTTTTCAGTTACTGCTTGAAAAAGACCATGGGATCAGAAATTCCCCACAATGGGGTCATTTCAGGTTGCTAGGCTGGGGTTTTTTTGGGCTGTTGACGACATTTCTGTTTTTCATATGGACATGCTTGGCAAATGTCCCGTAGACTGGAAGCGATGTGGAGCAAGCCACGCATTGCAGGCTGTTCCAGAGCAAGTGTGAAAGCTGCCCGCTCACCATGCACTGAGGGATTTTATTGCTCTCTATTGTGTTCTGACCTGTCTGTCTTAACAATTTAATGGTCTTGGGTGATTTTTCTTGCACAGCCTATTAAAAATACTACTCAGGTTAATCAAGCATTGTTGTACCTTTCAGATCGTATGTTGCGACCTCGGTCTTTCTGCATAGTCTTATTTGTTTCACGTCTTTGCCCCTGCTTAAAACAGATTGCTGAACTGCTGTCTAATCCACAAGTTCACAGAGCGCTGACTTGCCTGGGTCCAACTACCTTCAGTCCCTAACATGGCCTCTTATCTGAGATGAAGCTTTGCCATGTCTGTTAGTGACTGTTAGCTCTGGCTGGACTGGTATGGCTCAAAGCTTTCTTAATAACTAGTATCTGTGCACTGCAAGCAGCAAATGTCTGAACAGACTTCTGATTGCACTACTCCTAGACAGAGACTTAGTGCCTAAGCCTCTAATAACGTAGGTTTAGTTTCAAAGATCTTAGAAAGGTCAAATTTTATGTTTAAGAAAACATGCACTGTAGTACCGTTCCTGTTTTTTGACCTCTGTTTTTTTTCTTCTAGCACCAAGAATCCAAGCAGTTATTTTAGGAGAGGCAAGGACAGGCTGGGATCTTCCTGTCAGGGCTAGATGAGAGCATGGCTCTTACCAGGTTGTGGCGCTTGGGCATTGCTTGGCTCAGACTGAAGAGTGCTACAGTTCTATTTAGAGCCAGTGGGAGAAAAGATTGACAAAATTTTTCTTTCACGTTTTACTAGAACTATAGGATATTGTGGAATATTCGTGAATTTCACCAGAATGTTCCTGAGGGCCATAGTGAAGTTTTGGAGAGCTGCTATGAACCCCAAGCTGCTTGAAAAATTCACCTTCTATAAAAGAAGCTTATTTCAAGCTTTTCCTCTAGAAGGCTTTCTTTTTAGACTTTGAATCTTTAGTTTATATATTTATTAATTTTGCAGAATGTATGGTTTTCCACTCTGTTGTGCTCCTAAGGCTTGAAATATTTCTGGCATTAGTTTATCAATGCATTAACAAGGCCCTGCAGTCAGTTGTGACTAAATTCAGGCATTTGTACCTGATCAGCAATACTGGATGTTCAGAAGTTTTTCTGCTTTCTTGAGTTCCTCCTGGTAATGACTGGATATACTTATGTGTTATGCGAGAGGTCAGGTGGGATAATCTAGTAATTTTTTATTATTATTTTTTTTTTTGGTCTGTGTGTCTGAATGCTAAGACTTAGGCAGGTTCTGCTTTCTCATAGGATCAGCTTCCTGTAACTACCAGTGAAGTTTACAATGCTGTAGCAGATTTCTGGAAACCCTGGTTAACTGATGAAGCAATCAATACCTTCCGAAAAGGTAAAATATGCTAGTAATGCATTGTAAAGCTAGGGCTTAGAGAACTAATGTTTCTATAGATTTGTCCCGTTTGTTTAGCTAAGTCTTATAGGATGGATCAGCAGAATGAATTATCTGTAGTGCTTCTCCTGGAAGAAGTTGCTTGTCTTTTTGAATAGCAATGCTTATCTTCAGGGTACATTTATTCTCTTCTGATGCAATAATTATTGCTTTTTGTAACATGTGCAGTATTCGTGGCTTTGTGCCAATGCATGTGGAATACCTTATTGCCTTCAAGACCTCATAATACTTTTTAGATAAAGGCTGATGATGCATAGAAGACTTAAATTTGGTTCTAAAAAATTCTATGAAATGTTATTTCTGTTTTGATAATATATGTGTTTAAGAACATATTGAATAGTCACATATTTGTTCGAGTTATGATAGGATGATTGGTGATTATACTGTTAATTGCATCATATTTGTGTCCAAATTACAAAACTGGGAGAATATTGATATCCTAATTATTATTTTTCTTTGTAGCAAAGGACTGAAAACTTCAACCCAATTTCTAATCCACTCAGACATTAGGGATTTGAAAGTTTAATTTGTGTTTTTGTGTCCTGAATGAGGAGAAACTCTGGGTAAGAGTGGAAGTAGAAACTATACAAGGAAAAATAAAACTCAAAGGGGCAGACCTTAAGTTAAGATATATTGTTACAGCTCTGTTGCCATGGCTCCACTGAAGTCCATGAACTATGAAATTGCACCCATTGAAGAAGCTCTGTATGCCATAGAGAGTTTCAGGAGCTTGGATTGAAAAAACGTGATCTTTACTTTTCATCATCTTCCAGTCTGAAGTTAAATGACTTTCAAAGTACAACGTTACTAAACTCAAACAGTTCTTCCTGGAGGAACCTGTACATTTGCAGTATTTCAAGAAATGTGGACTTTTTAATAATTACTGCTTCTCTCAGTGTGGAAGAAAGGTTGCAGCGCACTTCTTGCATGTCAGTTGGGTAATTGCATCTGAAAACTGTCAACTAAACACAAAAACAATTACAGGCAAGAATTCATAAAAAATTCAGTGTCAACTTCTCCTACTAAAATGTTGCTAAAAACAGGTTCGTAAGATGTTCTGTTGTGATAAGATGATGCATGGCTTGAATAAACATGCCATATTCTATTTTATTAGAAAGAGTAAGGCTGGGTATTTTGTCAGTGCTGTATTTTCATTCTGAAGTTGTGCTTTTAAGCCTCTCATTTTTTGGATGATGTTGGTCTTATTTTCACAGGTGGCTTCTACACACAGCTGTTTGAATCCAGTGATAGCTCTCAGCCACTCCGGATAATCAGTCTGAACACAAATTTATATTACAGCCCCAACAGTGTAACTGTGAATATCACTGACCCAGCCAACCAGTTTGCCTGGCTGGAGGGAATACTAGAAAACTCTTCACAAAAGAAGGAGAAGGTAGGGGCTGTTAACAGAACCCATCAGCATTATTTATTTAAAATTTGAAAATAAAATAAAAAAAAAAAGTAGAGACAATGAAAATATAAACATGATTCTAGAAGAATATTAATGCTGCCAAAGATACTGCAAAGTCAAAGTTTCATTTTTTAAAATAATTCTTCCTTGAATATGCACATTATGCTACAACAATTAATAAAATAGTTGAATGCAGTTTCTCAAATTATACAGTAAAATGCCTTTTATTTCCTACTATGTAAAATACTGTAGAAGGCAGGATGACAATACTTAATACTTTCACTTTTGTGTATGACACTTTACTCACAGCCTTTAATTTTAAAATGTGCACCCTTGGCCTGAGACAAAAGCTAGCATATTTCTTTTACATTTTTATGTAATTACAAGTATCAAAAATAGAAATTAGAAAGGAGTTTGTCAACCACAAAACTTAGCCAAGCTGCAGCAATTGTTGTGATTTGAGTGTTATAATAAATTGTCTTATAATACTCAGGTTTTGAAGTGAGGTTGTAAATTGTAGTCTCGTGTTTGATTGATTGGAGCGGGGATTGGATCATCATCTGAGCAGAAAAAGTGTTTAATCTGAAACATATTTACATTTTGCTACGGTGTTGTAATTTTAAAAATATTGTATTACAGTTGGGAGAAAGGAGAGATTTCCCTTCCTCATAAAACCCTGCAGCATATCAGTAGGTGTGTGCAGTTGCAACCAAGTCTCAACCTCAGACAGAGGAGTTTTAACGAGTTCTTCCATGTTTCTGGTGACTCTGTGACTATGCAGGCTCTATAATATTCTAACATAAGTTTTTCTTACTATCCCCTTGAGATGCCAAATCATAAGTCTTGCCCTAGGAACTTATTTTTTCGTTTGAAATAATTGATCAAATTTTCCTTTGGCCTTAAATCACACACAGAACTTTTTTCCCAAGAATATACTGAATTCACTTAAAAAAAACCCAAAACACCAAAACTATTTTTTCTCATTATGAATTCAAACATTCTTACTGTTTGTGAGCTAGCATTATTATGAAATTGTGGTAACCATTTCTAAGTTACAGCTAGAAGTATAAGTTTCAAATGAAGGTGCTAATTGTGCTTTCTGTGTCTAATTCCTTAGGTATATATAATAGGACACGTACCAATAGGATACTTACCATATGCAAGGAATACCACAGCTATCAGGGAGTATTACAATGAGAGACTGGTAAAGATTTTTCGCAAATACAGTAGTGTTATTGCGGGGCAGTTTTTTGGACATACACATAGAGATAGTATCATGGTCCTCCTGGATGAAGAAGGTAATGACACTTGTTGAATCCTTTGTCTTTTTCGTCTTGATTAAAAGCAAATTAATACTTTCTTGCATCTTCTTACTAGTCAACCTCTCTTATAAATAATTGAAAAAGGAAATTGGGAAATACTGCTGTTTATCTACAAGAATTCAAGCCTCACATGTTCCCAGTTTTTTTCCGAAGAGAACCTTACAAGGCAGACTGTCTTTTTTTGTTGAAGTCAGAAGAGACTCCCCAAACTTCCTATTTTTTTTTTTTAATGAATGCTTATGCCTAGACAAGAATTTCTAGTCTTTCCTCTCCTCTCTCTCAGTGACATGGGCAAATTATACTAGCCAGTTGCTATTGTGTAATGTGTCAAAGGGAATGTTCTCAGGCCAACTAGACATGCTCTATGTTCTTGTGTTTCCTGCATCATTACTGTGCCTCTCTGCTGAGTTCCCTGCTGCTTCAAAGTTAATTAAGATAAGGGTAAGCAGGAGGCAGGGGAAAGAAAGTCTCTGCCTGTTGCATCTCTTAGGTCGGCTAATTTCCCTTCAAGAAAAGCACCCAGGTTTGAAAATTTTGTTTATTGCTTTGAAATCCCGTAGTTTTAAGCATGGGCATGGCCATATGGAGAACTCTGACATCTCTAACAGAAGATCTCTAACAAGTAACTGTTTAAATATTTGTGTCTGTGAGAGGTCCATTGCTTTGGTTTATGTAAAATACCCAAATATTAATTGGCTCTATATCTATGTTTTATATGAACTCATAAAAGCAATGCCCAAAATGCTGACTGGGGTAACAGTATTCTAAATCGTTTACCTTTTTACATGGCATTATCATGGAGTTTATCTCCAGTAAAACGGAATCCAACCCTAGTGAAAGAACTGGCTTTTTATGTTTTTTTTAAAATGGTATTCAAGGCAGTCTTATACCTACATATTTTTGTACCTTATCCTATTTATGCGTGAAGTCATCACCTCTACTGCAAATGTCACTGAGGATAGACTGATCGTGGTGCCTTGTCATTACAGTTTGCATGTGCAAGTAACTGCTTCCAAATTATTTTAATAATTTTGCATCTTTTGACAAAACTTAAACAGTGAAATTGCACGTGGCTAAATACAGTTTGTGTTTATCTGTACAGTTTTAGGCTGTCTTCTATTCATGCCATTTTCCTCTTGACAAAATTCCAGAGAATTCAAGATAAATGTAATATTGTAGCCAACATCACTGTAATGAGATGCAGAGCTCAGTTTTACCTTCCCCAGAGGAATCTGCTGATCTCCAAGCTTTCAAAGCTTCTGCTTAGATGTGGAGACCGACCTTGTGATTTCACTGCTGTGATGTTGACAGAGAAAGGAATAGTCAGGGCTTCTTTCTTGTTCCACAGAGAACCTCTCAATATCCTTACCTGCATATTCTGTCTAATTAAAACCTGTGTACATCCTCATGTTTCAGTTGCTGTAAAGATCGATGTTCACATACTAGGTGCTGGGCTAGTCTAGAAGAGTGAAGACAGGGTCAGGGGATATCCTAGTGTTTCTAATAACATAATAAATACATAAAGCAAAAAATATGTAAAGCAACATGTAAAATATAGCATGGAGACAGCAACTAAAAGTTTTGAATGTTTCTTCAGTAGAAATATGTAAGATACAGAGACCTTACATATAGGCAAGACCATTTTGCACAGATAGTTGAATTGGTGGGAAGCTTCTAGTATAGACAAACTCAACTGATACACACTGGAATGTTTATTGTGGTATTTTTCACAGATTTTGGTCTATCCAGTGGAAGTACAGAAGGATTTCACAGTGCTATAGCTAATCCAGGGAAAAAAAATGCTAACCTAAGCCAGTTACTCTGGTTGTTTTTGTGTTGGTTTTCTACAAAAACATTTGTTTGAGAAAGAAATGATTGAAAAGAAACTGTTTCCTCACCTTCCGTCTTCCTGCAGAAAAACCAGTGAATTCCTTGTTTGTGGCACCTGCTGTAACCCCAGTGAAGAATATATGGCAAATGGAATCCAATAACCCCAGTGTCAGATTGTATCAATATGATCTTTTTGATTATAGCTTGCTGGTAAGTAAAGATTTTAAAGCATTGCTTAAGACTTTAAATGTAGTGTCATTAAAAATTACAGCGAGATGTCAGCCTTTGTAGTATTACGGCTGTTGGTGTAACTTTGGTGCTTACTCTTCTGTTTCTTCCTGGGCAAAGGAAAGGAAATCTGAAGGAGAACTTGGTCAGTCTTTCTGTGCCTGCAGACTACCCAGTTCTTCCTGTTCTCAATGGAATATTCTTATGACCTAGAATCAAAGAATCAGAAATTTTCTGGGCAGAATTCTAAAACTATTTGCAGGGATCTCTGCAACAGTGAAGAAGTTTCACCTAAATCCTGGGGGTTGTTTACGTACCAATGTTGTTTGCTGGTGTTAGCATGGTGGGCTTTGGGATACAGTCTGCAAAATGCTTGTGAAGGGTGTAGAAGAGCACGTAAAGAAAAGCGCTTTTAACCATGTGATGTCTTTTGTAATCATGCACCTTCTTTTATAGAGTTTATACCTTTAATAGGAAATTATAGACAAATTCAGAAGGAAAAAAGTAGAACACTTCTATTCTGTAGTCTCATGTGATTTTTGGAGATAAAGTGAATCCTGTATAATTATTTTGGCTCTGAATGACTTGGCTATTCTCTCTGTAATTCAGAGTAAAATCTTGACCTCGCTGAGTTCAGTGACTGCATCCCGCAGCTTGACTGGTACTGGGGTTTCTCTCTGGAGACCTGTGCTAGTACAGGCTGCTCCTTTCTTGTGCAGATTTCACTCCTGCATGTCCATCCTCTCTTTTCCCTTAAATTCTCCCTGAGCCGTTCTTCTTCTGTCCATTCTGCCCCTCAAGCAGTGCCCACAGAAAAGAAAACTGGTTCTCAGCCTTTTACCCCACTCCTAAAGCAGACGGGAGCATAGTGGAGTTTGGTTTACAGTTGGGACAGGAAAGACCTCTAACACTGCCACTGCTGCCTTTTGTGGCTCCTTTTTCTTCTTCCCCCCATCCCCCCACCATTACCGCACTGCAAGTACCAGCTTTGGGTGTAAGCCCAGCTCTTGGGGTGGGACGTGACCTTCTATTCAGTTGTGAATAATGAGGAGTGACAGCTTCCTAATCAATATATCACTGTAGAGACTTAATGAAGCAGGGAAGAAAGCAATACAGCCGTGCCTATTTTTTCTTTCTTCTTTTTTTTTTTTTTTTTTTTTAAACTTTAGGTGGT
>VFFE01005830.1:22913-98646 GCA_008921705.1 Burhinus oedicnemus
TTTTTTTTTTTTTTTCTTTTTTTTTCTTTTTCTTCCCCTCTCTCTTTCCTGCCTCCTGAGCGGAGCAGGAGAGAGAGAGAGAGCATCTGTTGTTCCATCGGATTGGGCCAATCTGGCCCAAACCACGACACTTCTGCACACTTGTGTGATGCCAACCTGGCTCTAGGCCTGGTTATGGAGCCTGGAGTGGGAGATGGAGAAGGATGCAGCAGGAGCTAAAAGCCAGCCAGGGAGAAAGCAAGTGGAGAGAGAGCACTTCCCTCCACGGCACAGGGAAGGAGCTGGGGCTGGGAGCCAGGAGAGCGGCAGAGAGGAAGAGAAGAGGCACAATTTGCTTTCAAGCCCCCTCTCTCCTTCAGGGCTACATGGGGCAGAAAGCAATGATGCAGATGGAGTAACTGTCAGGCAAGGGCAGAGCTGGGGAGCACCAATGGATGGGAAGGAACCAGGAAGCCGTCACATCCCAGTCTGAGGGTGTGGTGGCATGTCACATTAATCCAAAGTGCTAGTGCTCCCTCTCTGCCTGCTGTTTCTGTAGCAAACATGAAGCAGCTGGTTGAGACAGCTCAGCTCACTGATCCAACAAAATACTCAGCATCCTGCAAAAGTGCCATCGCTTTTCTTTTCACCCTGCACTTGTATCTGCACTACCTTTGATGTAAAGCAGGAACTAGGTGATCCTGCAGGATTTGAGGGCCTCTTGGCAGGCAGGGAAGCAGAGAAGAGCGACCCGTGGGGCCATGGATGCAGCAAAGATGCTGGAAGCGTGAGGAGAGGGAGTAAAATTTGTGGGGGGTTGATTTTACCCAAGGGTTTGTGAAGTGCTCGAAGGGCACTTCTGTTCCTCTAACCCCTCCTAACTCCACTGCCGGATGTCAGTCACACTGCTGGCCCAGACAGGCTTCTGCTTAGGATGAACTCGTAAGAGAGAACAAGAGATGGGTGAAAGCCTCAGAGCTCTTTGTGTAAAGTGAGACCGAGGAAGGGGGATGTTCACTGTGCAGCCTTGAGTTTCCTCCACTGCTGCAGCCCCTGTGTGGGGATCCTGAGGGAGGGAAAAGTTGCAACTGCAGCACTCAGGAGTGGGTGTCAAGCCCCTGTGTATGAGAAGAAAAACTGAAGGCTGCTCAGGCAAGCTCAGTCCTTGCAAGTCCTGTTTTCCAAGCATTTGTGTATATAAACATGATGCTGCACTTCTGATGTTTCTATACTCAGCTTTAAAAAGAATCATAGGGCTTATCCTGTAGTGCAAAGTGCTGTGAAAAACAAACAGAAAAAACCCAAAACAAACAAACAAAAACCAAAGGCATTTCTCTGAGGAGTTTATATTTAAATTTGGCCATAAGAGCAGACTGAGAGGAAATACGGTGAATTTTAGAAACAAGGACACGGCTGCAAAGAGGAAAGGAGAGAGTTGTCCTATGTCCATTGTGGGAGGGCTGCAACGACAAGAAGAAATGTGGATGGAGCAGATGCCTTGGGATCCTTCCTTATAGCAAGAAAAGTGAGGAATAGTGAGAAGAGCTAGAAGAAATTGCCTGGAGATGCTGTAAGAGTCTCCCCACTAGACAGCTTGAGAAGCAGTTTAGGTACAGCCCTGTCAGCAATGCCATGGACTACAGGCAGCGTAGGCAAGGAAAAGGAGGCTGAACGAGGTGAGCCCTTGAAAATGCTCCAGCTCTATTTTTGAGGAGTCCTCTCCCATCACCTCCACCTCCTCCCCACCAGGACTGGCTGACAGGAAACTGGGGTAATATATTAATTTACTTAGGGCATGTACCAGTTTGATGTTCTCCTCACGTAGCCTGCTGAAGAACTTCCTTGCCTTGCTTAAGTTTCCTCTTGGGGCCCAGCACATCTTAGCTGTTGGCCATCTTTATTTCCCCATTGACACTCCAGGAGATACCCCCCCTTTGCCAGTAATCTCCTCATCTTCTGCTGTCTCTTAGACAGTCCCTGCTACGTCTCAATATGCTCTCTGAAGCCATCATTCACCCAGTGTAGAGAGGCATCCTGAACAAAATGGGACGAAAGGAAATTTGATGAAAGAGAGCCTTCAGGCAGGCAGAGACTGTTCCCAGTAAGGACATGGAAGAGGCGTAAAGCCAAGAACCAGCGAAGGAGATCTAGGCCATGGTCCAAAGCTGACGGCAGCCAACAGGACTGATTTGAATGGGCTTTGGACCAGACTCTTGGAGAGCAGCTGTGAAGGAGGATACCAGGGGTATAATGTGTGTGAAGATCTGAGGGCAGAAAAGTGAGGAGGAGGGATTTGTTCAGCCATTCAAGCATGGTTTATGTAGGACATATAATGGCTTTCTTTAGTGCCACCAGGGCTCTCCAGATAGTGCCATAGACATTTGCAGGTTCTACTCCATGGAGTTGTGTTTTACATGACAGCAACGGCTGATGCCTTGTACTGCAGCAGCAACAAGTATTTGAAGAAAGGAAAAAAAAACCAAACCAACCTGCAGAGGGAGGAGGACGAGTGGAATTGTACTCAGTTCTTCTGTGCTGCTCAGTGGGAAATCGATACTGAGCAGTTCCAAAACTCCTCCTGTCGTTCCACGGTGGCACAAGCCCCGGGAAGGGAGGTAGGATGTGCCAGCCGAGGAAACCCCTCTCGGGAGGTCAGATCAAGGCAGTCCCGAGGAGATAACACGTTTCTCGCTGCCAGCTCTAATTTCTGCTATTGACCCTGGCCGGAGAGCTGCTGATGGCAGTAAGCCTTTGGCGTACGTCGGGCCTGGCAGAGCGCAACCGGAGCCGGGTGAAACCCCCTTACGGAGCCCACCGCTCCGGAACCCGGAGGCGTCGGGGTCGGTGCGGAGGAAGAGCCGCCGAGCCGGACCGGGAGCTGCCGGCGAGCCGGGCTGGGCTGTGGCTGAGCCCCCGCGCCCCGCCGCCGCCGCCTCCGCCGCCCGCCCCGGCCCGGCCCTGCCACCGCCCGCGGCGATGCTGCCCCCTGCCGGCAGCGTCGCGACAGTGCAGCACCGCGACACGACGGACCGTGCTGATCCAGCCCAGCTGATTGAGCTGCAGTGCCTAGGAATGTTCCTTGGCACTTTTGAATTTATTAGGACAGATGTAGGAATCCAGCCTGACCTTTGCTACTGTGGCTCATCAAATGGACATCTTAGCAGCAACAAGGAAGATTTCTGTCATCTGAGCAGGTTCTGGATGACTTTAGAATATTTTCATTAGAGTGAAGAGATGCCACTGTATTGAGCTGGACTTTCTGAGACAAGTACTCTGCTCTTGGATTTTGATGCTGCAGGGTGCCAGAGCAGGGAGCAGCTGGGAGCCAGGCGGAGAGCCTCTGAACCAGGACTGACTTGGATTTGAAGAGCACTGCTGTAGGGATGCAAGTGCATGCGGATTTGGGAGAAACCAAAGTCTCATGTCTTTCGTAAAACAACGTACAGAGACCGTGATGTTCACAAAGGAAAAATATACTGAGTGAGATTAAACATCACAACTGTTTCTTGAAACATTTAAAGCCAGATAAAACCACGTTGCTGATTCCTCCAGCATGAATCATCGGTTTGTGCTGACGTGCTCCTAACAGCTCACACCAGCCCTTGTTTTACCCTGGGCTGGGAGGAAGGGACCTGTGGGCTGAGCAGGCTGGGTGGCCGGGGAAGGAAGCAGCATGGTGACACACCATGGGGGAGTTGGCTGGAAAGCTGGAGTGGCTGCTGGGGTATCACTCTTTCCTGTCTTTTTTTTTTTTGTGGGCTCTGCTTTCCTTATGTCCCTCTCCACAGGGTCCCTCTGTTCTAGACCTCAGAGCAGGTCGCAGACTGGTCTGGGCTTCCCACCGACCACAGGAACCTCACAGGGCACAGGCAGCTGCCAGGTCAGGGTGAGTGGCACTGCTGCCTGCATTGCCTGGGCCTGGGCTGCCTCCCGGTGGGGAAGCAGCAGGCACCGCTGAGGAAAGGGGAGCCTGGCATCCCCCTGCCCCAAGGGGCACTTGGCACTGCAGCCCTAGCTTTTCCCCTTCCTGTGGCCTCGATCCTTGTATCTGAGACAGGAAAATTCCTTCTTGCCTTTTCTTTCTCATTCTGCACTTGAATTTTGCTGTCTCATGCATAAGGGGCCAGCACCAGGATACCTGTGTGATGGCAGCTGCCAGCCCGTGGGGGATATAGGATCATTTTCCTAGGCCAAGAGGGGAAGGAGGTGGGCTTTCAGGTGCCCACAGTAGGATGCCTGGGGAGGGATGTGCATGGGAGGAGGCTGAATCCCCCCAGCCCCTGGACCACCATGGACCTTGCTGGGGCTGCTGAGCCCTTGCCGTGTCAGCCCCCGCTGTCCCTGCTCGGGCAGCTGCTTTCGTCGGACCAGTGTCGAGGCTGTGTTTTCCTGGCCCGGTTCAGGAGCGTGTGCCCACAGGCAAAGAGATAATGTCGGGCATGTTTTACCGGCAGGAGCCGTAGGCAGAGGCTAAGCCTCTGAGGATGGAAAACACCTTTGAAGCCACGATGGGAGCTTGGCAAGGGAGTGAATGAGAATGAAAGAGAGGTCCAAAGAGGCTTTGGAAGAACAGGGTATCATCACTGGGAACAGAAAAAGGATCATGTTTCGAGATTGAAGTCCTGGAGGAAGAAACACACTTCTGATAAGAGTAAGTCCCTTTTTCTTCTGAGTCACTACATTCCTGGGAGTCATTGCCCAAGATGTTTTTAGAGACCCCTTTTCAGCTCACTGTGGTTACCTCTACATTTATAGATGCACATAAGCACCTTGATGAGGATCAAAGATCTAAAAAATGAACATTATTGCCAGAGAAACAATATACTGCACTTACTATACAGAAAAAATTAGTGCTTTGATTTTTTTCTATTATTGTAATTTATGATTCATAAAGCAGTATATTTTTATTTTGAACCAGAATAAAAATTATTTGGTATTGGTGATAGGAGATGATTCTCACTGACAGCTAATGTAAATTCCCTCTCATGTTCTTAAATTTTACAAATCATAAAAAAAAAATTCCCTAGATTAGGTGAGGACTGGAATTTCCTTAAAAAGTAATTGAAAGCTTGAGTTATCTTTAAAGAGGCCTCAATAGTTAACTGTTACACGGCACTTTATATCACTCCTGAAAATCTTTGTGGGAGGGATTGGCTCACTTTTGAACTGTGGAAAAAGGAAGAAAGATCTTGGATGCTTCTGCTTCTTGACTCCCACTTGATTTAGGAGCTTAAATGCCTTTGGAGGCTCAGAAGGCCTTTGGTGTCCATGTCTTGCCCATCTTCCACTCGAGATGCCTAAATACAGAATTGTGATCTTAAAAATCCTGAGACTCACCTGATTGTGGAGGCCTCTGAATCATGCCCCGTTTCCAACATTTGAGTTTTGCAGCAGGACGTTCTCCAAGGCCTTGCTTACAAGCAAGCCCTCGTTGGAAGCCCTAATTGGCCTTTCTGTTGTCACTCAGGGAGGCAAGGGACCAAGCAAGTCTTGTAGCCCTGAGAGATTTTTCTGTTTGCATGGTCAATCCATGGCATGGAAAAATTAGACCACAAGCAATCTTGGTTTCCAGGGCTGAAAGCTTGTTTTGCTCGCCTGCAGAGGAAGGGATGTTCTGCAGAAGGAGCACCCCTTTCCAAAGAATGCCAGAGATAAGGCAGCTTTTCTTTGACAAAGGTCTTTGGGTCTATGCATGTTATCTGTAGGATGAGCTGTGACTCCGTGGAAAGCAACAAGGCATGTCAGGGGAACAGGATGTGACTCAAAAGCAAAACTACATGAGCTTGCGACAGCTACCAAAAAATACCTGACTGACTAAGGGAAGAAGAATGCTGAGAGCAGGAACGGTCCATGTGCTCTGTTTGGCTTGTTCTCTTCTTTTGGAAGAGCACTAGAAGAAGAGCTTTCTTTCCAACCCTGTCTGTTACAGCTGGGTGCAGGAGAACCAGGAGGCAGATGAGTCCAGATATTATAGTTGGCATCTGTCTAGTTGTCTTCAGTCCAGCTCAAGTGCTAAGGATCAGCAGGATGGAAATGAGCAGTTAAAGTTTAAACTAAAGGAGGGTAGATGTAGACTAGATATTAGGAAGAAATATTTTATGATAAGGGTGGTGAAACACTGGCACAGGTTGCCCAGAGAGGTTGTGGATGTCCCATCCCTGGAAACATTCAAGGTCAGGTTGGACGGGGCTCTGAGCAATCTGAGCTAGTTGAAGACGTCCCTCCCTGTTCATTGCAGGGGGGTTGGAGTAGGTGACCTTTAAAGGTCCCTTCCAACCCAAACCATTCTGCCATTCTATGAAGCACACAAGATTTTAAAGAAAGGGAATGGTGCACTTTTATTAGAGGAATTAAATCAAAACCTCTACCTTGACCAATAGGTTAGATATTACATTAGATAGATTATCTATTATAGATAATGTTAGATATTATGTTAGGTTAGATATTACTATAATTAGAGGAAATTAGCAACCAGAGGAAAATTATTCTTGTTACCTGCCATCTTGCCAATGGTGAATTGGACTGGGGCCTGCTGGATGCCACAGATCTGTATCTAGACACCCACATGAACATGAAATAAGGATCGTCCATGAATTTTCATCCTCTCTTTTCCTGTACTTCCCACACTTTGGAAGCATCTTGCAGGGGGATCCAGTGGGTGTCGTCCCCAAATAGATGATACTTCCATTTAGAAATACAGGGCTAGAAAGGGATTCCCAGGTCTCTGACTCCAGTCTCCTGGCAACAAACTATTTGTTTTAGCGAATAGCTCAAATTTTTCCTGTCCCTTTGTAAGTGAATGTCTGTCCTTCTCTTTCCAGGAAGGTTAGTTTCACTTCTGAAAGTGCCAAAAACTGAAAATGGAACTGGGGGCATTGCAGAAGCTAAGACATTCATTAAAAGAAACTGTGTTCACCTGAGTCGCAGCACAGCAGAACATGCAGATGAGAAGGAAGCAGCCCCTCTTCATCAGCGAGGAGAGGGGGAGCGTCCTGCTCCACAGAGGAGCTCAGCTGGAGCAAAGCCCAGAGAGGGCTACTAAGGCTTCCAGGAGAGTTTGGCCCCATCTGTCCCCAGACATTTCTGACGCTTCTCTGCCATGGCTTTCCACCAGTAACCAGACCTGTTTTGCTAGGGAGCTTCCTAGCATGCACCTCCCTGGCACTTGTCCTCTGCAGCATCAGGCCACCCATCCCATGCCCTCTCATGCCAAGGCAGCCTTGTTTTCTTGCCGAGTTATCTGTGCAGCTGGACGTGCCTTCAGCGGACTCACATCCTGCTGACTTCCCTTACCATTTACGAGCTCTTTGCTCCTGGAAGGCTTCCAGTGCTGCTTCTTTGGCATCAACTCAACTTTTGCTTTCAGCTGTAACTGCTCTAAACTTCAGCACATAGCTCCATTACCTGGGTGGGACCCAGGACCAAGTATTTGGTCATGAATTTTGGCTGTGAAGCATTGCATCCAGCAGAGCTGTGTCAACAGAATTGTAAACTCCATGATTACTTCTCCCACTCCAGCCACTGATAGAGAGGCAGAGAAACCTACGGCCTCGCACAGCCCTCTAGAGCCAGGATTTGAGTCACCCATAGCAAAACCCCTCTCAGTTTCTGAAGGGTGAGCTCTGCCCTCTGTTGCATGGCTAGGATGTATGCTTCTAGCCACTGCGTCACCCAGAGATGGAAACAGCCTGCTTCACCGAAGCCACTTGTGTGGCCAAAAAGCAGTGGGGGGGGTGGTGTCTCCGAAGTTGTTGCTTACTGCTGATAGAAGTTTGGTGGTTTTTTACTTTTTAAAAAATTTACCGTCTTCCTACTGCTGACCCAGAGTGCTCAGCTGTCAGGCTGAGGACACATAGCATGTCCCTAGAAGATACTCTGGATCAGAGAAAGCAGACATTTGCTTTAGATGCCATCCAAGTCTTCTGTCTAAGGACCTTACTGTTCTCCCCCTTGTGGGCTGTGACACATATGGTCATTTCTTGCCCAAAACTCAAAGAGCTTTTTTAAGAAACTCTTATATTTGTCTAAGAGCTAAGCCAAGAGAAGGGATCCTAAGTGCTTTGTTATTGTATGGTGATAGGAGCAGGAAAACCTATCAAGAGAGGGAAGCTGCCATCCCGCAATTTTGGGGACAAACCTTCTGCTTTCCTGGATTTTACCTAGCCTGGGCAGAGGCTCTCCAGGGACACCCATGCCAGCCCCTGCCAGACAGGCAAGGTACAGCAGCTCTGACCCATCGTGCTGCATCAGTCCAGCTCAGCTTGCTGCTTCAGGACAGTGGGAAGCTCTGTGAAGGGTAAAAAAACCCCCGTGGGTTGGGCAGGGGGTCACCACAACCAGCTCACCTCTCCCAAATGGTGCTTCAGGTTCAACATTGTAGTTTAGCTGCTGGACTGGTTCAGGTACTTGTAAATATCCTCCCAAATAAACAAGATATCCAGTTTGTGCCTTTTTACACTCCTTTATGGTGCACGAGGAATATAAAGGAAGCCGGAAGGTTTGTGGTTTATTTGTTTGGGGATGGGAGGGGGGAAATGTTTGAAATTGGGTGTGGATATAATTTGCTTGGTTGGTTCCTTTTTACACTGAGAAATTCAAGTTCTGCATTGCCATCATCAAGAATTTGAGGAGGCCTCAGAAAATGAATGTTCTCTAGCAAAGAGGGGAAGAGATCTGCAATGGAGATGTTTAAAATGTGTCGGGCTGGTTCATCTGTCTCTAATGAAGTTTTTGGAAACCTTTGTGGACATCAAGCAGTTCACTTCAAGGGAGGCAATTCTCTTTCTTGAAAGTCCTACAGGCAAGAGATGGAAATCTCGATACTTTCAGCATTAAAGACAACTAGGAGCACACTGCTGAAGGGTTACAGGAACTGTCCCAAATCTTGCCGTGCCCAGGCTAGTGCCAGGGGCAGCTGCGTGCCAGCATTGCGGTAGGGAGCCCGGGCTCTGCCAGCCCCGTGCTACCCCACCCATGGGCATGGAAAAACGCCAGCAAAACCACACCAAGCAGCACTTCTTGCACCCCCAGATCCTTTGTGATTAATTTACTTATTGATGGCCTTTCATAACTCCGTGGTCATCTTTTTTTGCACTGCCATTAATTATTCCTGGAAGCAAATAGAAGGGCCCACTGATATCTCTCCCTCTCTCTTGCCGCAGCCAGCTTTTCCTTAGGGAGAAAAAACTTGTGCTCGTTTGCAGTGGGACAATGCCGACTTTTGAACCTCTAACCACTAAATAAACAAACCTTGCGCTCTGCTCCACAATCCAAACAGGGTTTATTGACAGGCGTATCGCAGCAACGCGTAGCAACTCGGGCAGCAGCCGGGCCGGGGATCAATGCTGTGGGGGCGGCCCCGGGCACCAGAGGGCATCCTCGACGGGACAGCACCGCCCAGGGCTGCCCACGCCCCAGCTGCCAGCACGGCCACTGCCTCCCGAGAGCCCTCGTGCCCCCTTGGGGAGAGCGCAGAGGCAGGAGTGGGTCATGGTGTCTGCAAAGCCCTTCTAACTTGGCCATCCCTGGAGCAACTGCTTTCCTCTGTCTGGTGTAAGGCTGGTGCTGCAGAGCCAAGCTCCTCAGTCTGGGTGCTGCTCGGCTTTAGGTGTCCCCAAGGAAGCAGCTCCTCCAGAAAGATCCAAGGACCTCTTTTGCCAAGAGGCAAAGAAGGATGGATCTGGCTCCTGCCTCCCTCTGATCCAGAGCGAACCATGGACATTGGACCCAGCAGGACATGGTGTGCGTCAAGCGCATAACTTCCTGGGTGCTGCACCCAGGCGTCCTGGCCAAACCCATTTCAGAGACTGTGCACGAGGCAGGTTCCCTGCACTGGAGGTGCTGCCTCCCACTGTGGTCTTCCCCCAGGTGCAGGAGCCCTGGATCAGGTTTGCATGGTCACACATTCTCTGTCAGCCTGCCGGCCAGCACCTAGCCGCTGGCCCAGCAAGCCATGGAGCTAGACATGGCCAAAACCCAGCACGGAGGCTTTGGGGCACCATTTCCCCAAGTTCTCCCAGGCAGAAAGAGCTGCCATGTCCATGGAGCCAGGCCCTGGCAAACCAATCCTCCCTGTGCAGTCCTGCAGATCCTGGTAGCATTTGGCTTTGGCTTTCAGGAAAAAAGATGAGAACAGGGTCAGCAAGAAGAAAAACAAAGTGCCCCAAAGAAGGCAAATAGAGTATCTTAAATAAATTTGATAAGAAAAATTTAAAAACATGGGGCCAAATACTGGAGAAGTCAGAAACTCGCATAACATATTTGGGGCTGGTCAGTGCTCTCATCCCTGCCGGGGCCCAGGCCCACACGAGCTAGTCCCACACCGAGCCCTGGCCACTGGCTCCAGTGCAGTCACCCCAGCCCGCCTGCATGGCCTCACTTCTCAGTGGGGTTTCTCCCTGCCGTAAGTAAGAAATATGCATGGCAAACAGCCAGGGCGATTTGGCCAGATCAGCTGGACTTTTCTGGTTTTCATCTCCTGCTAGGTGAGCTGTTTGGCATCTCTATCCTGGTCTCCACCATCTAGCCAGCATGTAGAAATGGGCTGCAACCTGGGCAAGGTAGGTTCTGGTACAGCACAGTGCTCTTTCAAGGATTTCTGCTCCTGGTGGGGCTGCAATGAAGCCTATGTAAAGCTGGTAAAACCAAGGAGGCTTTGGAAAACTTAACTGGAAAAAAACTCCAAAGAAGCCAAAAATTGTAAGGAGGTGAGAAACAGCACATAATTTAAATGATGGGACATCCCAAAATGGCACCAGACACTTAGCAGCAGCACTGTGCAGACACAAGCAAGGCTCCTCACTTCGGCATGACAGGACCCCTTTTTCAGAGGAGACTTCATTCTTCCAATTTCTCTGCACTGCGGCTAATAAATCTGGCCGGATGACTATCAGCACTGGATTTATGGGCTCTTTTACAAGTGTCTAACATTAAGCAATTCACTTCTGAACGTTTAAACAGTGCCTTATCTTGTCTGCTCTGGCCCTTAGGGCAGGATGAACGTTTTGCATATTTACGATTACAAGAAAAAAATTAAAATAAAATATAAAATAAAAAAAATGTGCTTTAATTCTGTTTTTCCTGTTAAAATTCATTGTTAGCCCAACAACATTTCTGAGGTCTTTCGGACCGATCCCTGAGATTCACCGGGGGTTGACTGGCAGGCAGTGCCCCCCTTGCACCTAAAAAACCCCACCCAAACATAATAATAATAATATTAATAAAGCGATGGCCACGCTCCCCCCGGACGACGAGACACATACACTGTACATCTGTACACACGGCCGGCCCCGCGGGGCGGTGTAGTGCATAGGCGGGGGGGGGGCCGCTCCCACCGTGCCCCCCCGGCCCCGGCCCGGCCCGGCCCGGCCCCGCCGCGGCCGTGCCCTCCAGCAGTCCCTGCGCCGCGGTCCCCCGGCCGCTGTCACTGGGGGGCGGCGGGGCCCAGCCCGGCGGCGGCCGCCCCCGCCGCGGGAGCCTGCAGCGGGGCGCCGGGGCTGAGCTGCTCCGCGCCGCCGGGCTGCGCCTGCTGCAGCTTCTTCTTGTTGATCTTCCTTTCCTTCGCCCGCCTGTTCTGGAACCAGATTTTCACCTGCCGGGGGGGAAAGAGGGGAGTGAGGGGGGTGGTTCCGCGGGGCCGTCCCCCTCCGGGAGGGGCCGCACTGGGAGCGCATCCTGGCCCCGCGCATGCCGGCTCCGCGCATCCCGGCCCCGCGCATGCCGGCTCCGTGCATCCCAGCCCCGCGCATCCCGGCCCCGCGCATCCCGGCCCCGCGCATCCCGGCTCCGCGCATCCCTGCCCCGCGCATCCCTGCCCCGCGCACCCCGGCCACACGTGGCGGGCGTGGGGAGCGCCACTGGTGGGACAGACCTGCCTCTCCGACAGCCCCAGGTTGGAGGCCAGCTCCGCTTTCCTCCTGATGGTGATGTAGCGGCTGTAGTGAAACTCCTTCTCCAGCTCCAGCCGCTGGTGGTCGGTGTACACGACGCGGTACTTGTCTTTCGTCCTGGTTTTAACTGCGGAGAACAAAGCCGGGGTTGGGAAAGCCGAAGCCAAAGGGCCTGGGTGGAGCGCGGCCGTCCCCCCCTGCGGGTGCAGGGCGAGCAGGATCAGGCCTCCCCGGTTTCCTGCTCGCCTCTCCCTGCCCGGGGCTTCACTGAGCACAGCGAAGAGAGGGGAGAGGCGCAGTTCCACAGCTCCTTGGGGACGTGGTGCAGAACCCCCAGGCACGCTGGCTGTAAGGGCAAGCCGAGCGCGGGCTCTCGGCCCCGGTTGCCAGCCCCCCCCCGTGCATTGCGCTTGGGACACCTTGATTGTGCACTTGCTGTTGGCTTTCGAGTTTGTTTTGCCTTCCCTAGAGAGAATAAACTTCTTACAATGAGAAGGGAAAGGGAAAAGAAAGAAAAGCCCCGGTCAGGGCACGGCGGCTTCGTTTCCAAACGAGAAACGCCGATCTAAGCGCGGAGAAACGGGAGCGGCCGCCGGGCGCCCCTCGGGGCCCGGCCGGGCTCCGACCCGGCTCCCCCCGCTTCTGCCCCGGCCGCTGGTGGCGGGGCAGCGACTAAAGCGACTTCTCGGTGACCTTGGAAAAGCGACGTGCAACTTCATCTCTCTCTCAAAAGGAAAAAAAGAACTCCGAAAAACCAAACCCAACGAAATTCGAAGGCGAATGCCAGCGAGCGGCCGGCGAGCGTGCGTCGCCGCAGCCGCTGACCTCCTTTCTCCCGGGGCTTTCTTGTTTAACTGGTTGTGTCCCCGGCCCTCCCGTTCCCCGGGGAGCCGAGGCGGGGAGCCTTTGCCCCCAAGGTGCTTAATGGCTAGCAGGCTGACTTTGTTCAGGTAAACTCTCCGCAAACCACAACAAAAGCACCCTGTAAAGATACAAGCCTGATCAGAGAAAACTCCCCAGAGCCAGTGAATAGGGAACACAATCCCAAACAATGCAGGACAAGGAGATCTTATCAAAGAAAAACCCTTCTCAAAGCCTTAATGACAGCCACATTCTGTTTGAATTACCACTACTGAACAAATGGCGGCAGGCGCTTTCATCCCCCCAGCCCTGCACATTAACATAAACACTGGCTCCAAAGGCAGAATTTGAATGGAGACAAGGGACCGGCCACCACCGCACAAGCCCAAACTGTGGGAACACCACGGGCTGCTGTGGGAAGCGCGACGGGCCTGGGAGAGCTCCACCGCCATCGCCACCCGGGGCGCAGCTGGTGCCAGCGGCCGGTACCGGGGCACCGGGGTTTCCCCCGAGGCGCGGCGGCCGCGGGCGTGGCCGGGACCCCCAGCCCACGCCGCCCGGGGACCCCCGCCGGCCCTGCCGGCCGTCGCACAAGGCAGAGCATGAGAGCGGAACGCCAGAAGTCGTTATTTACTGCGAAAGTCGCCACCTTTTTTTTTTTTTTTTTTGGGGCCACTATATATAAATATTTTTTAAAAGACCAAAAATAAAAGAATAAAGGAAAAAGCGGAGGCAGCTGTCGTGGAAGGGGTATTTCAAAGCCGGGGGACACGCATCTCCCCCGGCAGACGCAGGACGGGGAATAAAATAGAGGGTCTGCAGGGGTATTAACATCACAAGGGAGCGCGGCGCCGGCCACGGCCTGACCCGGCCTGCCCGCCGCAGCCGCGGCCGCCCTCCCGCCGCCGGGACACCGGGGGTGTGGGGGGGCACGCCCTCGCACCTCCCGGCCCCACCGGCCCGGCCCGGCCCGGCCGGGGGCACAGCCCGCAGGGGTCGGCGGGCAGCCGGCAGCCGCCTCCCGGGAGGCCCGGCCGCACGGAGACCTTAATAAAGGGTAGGCGTCCAGTGACTCAGAAACAAATGCGGAGCGACACCGGCCGATGATTTATATGACTATAATTGGTTATAAAAATCTTCTAAGTGGCTATAAGCGGACGAGCGGAGCAGCGGGAGGAAGAGCGAGCGTTTCCTCGGGATCCCGGGCCGTTCCGCCCTGCTCCCGCCGGAGCGCGCTCCGAGGCACCGGCTCTCCGGGGCCGGCAGCGGCTGCTCCCCAGCGGAGAGCCGCTCCCTGCCCGGCGCCGCGGCGGGGCCGCCCTCGAACGGCAGCCCCCGTTCTTCCGAGGACCGGCCCTCCAGCGGGTTTGTTTCGGGGTGCTTTCGCGCCCCCCCCTCCGGCGCGGTGACCCGGCGGCGCCCCGGGGGAGCCGTCGTCGGGGCAGCCCCCTGCCCGCCCGCCTCCCCCCGGCCCGCGCTTACCCTGGCTGCTGAGCGGGGGCTGCGCCGGTTTCCTCATCCACTCGCAGAGGCCGCGGCGCTGCCCGCCGGGGGAGAGCGGCTCGGGGGCGGCGGCGGCGGCGGCGGCGTTGGCGGCGTTGAGGGGCTGCATGACCCCGGCGGAGCAGTGGGGCGCGGGGCCGGCGTGGTGGTGGGCGTGCGGGTGGTGGTGGTGGTGGTGGTAGTCGGCGGGGCTGTAGGCCATGGCGGCGGCGGGGGAGCCGCCGTTGAGGCCATGGACGGCGCCGGCGGCCGGCGGGGCCCCTTGGCCGTAGGCGCCCCAGTCGTCGCGGAGCGGGGCGGCGTAGGGCGAGGGCCAGGCCGGGCCGGGCGACTGGGCGCTGTCGAGGTTCACATGGTAGCCGCCGTAGTCCGCGTACTGCGGGGCGCCCACGAAGTTCTGCGCCGCCAGGTTGAGCCCCCCCGAGTGTCGCACCGGGCCGGGGTACATGGGCCCGTCCTTCTCCAGGAGGTAGCTCACGTACATGCTGGCGGGGCCCCGGCGGCGGCTCTCCGCATGCTGCTCGGGGCTCTGGCCGCGGCCCGCCTGCTGCCTGGGGACGGGCTGCCCGGGGCGGGGAGGGGGCAGGCGGAGGGGCCGCGGCCCCGCGCTGCGCTCCGCGCTCCGCGCTCCCGGCTCCCGGTCCGAATCCAATGGCCGGCAGCACTTACATGATTAACGATTGTTTACAAGGCTCTATTAGTAATGGCCCAGACACACCAAAGGCAGGTGACGTGGAGAGGCGCTGGGTATATAGCTACTACCCCTAAAAGACGATTTGCATTTAAAAAGATAAGGAGAGGGCAGCGACCTGATCACAGCTAAATATTCAAGCCTTTATTGTTTAAGAGCTTCCTCCTTCCATTGCAACCTGGTGCACTTTAACCTCCAATCACAGGTTCAAAGGATGAAATCAAGAGACTTGCAAAAGACAGAGAGGGAGATCTAAGGGCGAGGGTGGGAATATGGGAACCGCGTATCGCGGCCGATCTGTAGGCAGCACTTTAACCAGCTCTTCTCCGTGCTTCGGGCCTGGGGGGGAAGGGGCGGAGGAGGAGGGAGTTTTGATTAAAAATCCACAAAGCCATTTTGTCGTGGTTGTTTTAAGCAACAAACCCCACCGCGACGGCCTACTGCTTTTTCTAACGCGCTTCCCACCCGCTCGCTCCTGCTCCCACTCGGTCACGGGCGATGAAGGAGAGGTAAGAGGAGAAATCCCCCCCTCCGAGGGCGCTGCCACCTCTCCCCCGCGTGTGTCTGCGGAGCTTCGAGGCCAGGCGTTGCCCACCTTCCCTGTCCGAGCCCGGGCCCCGGTGCCGGGAAGGGACGAGAGCTGGGGGTGCCTTCGCCTAAAACACCCCTTGCCCTCGTACCCTCCGCCGGAGCGAGGCCGGAGCATCCCTGCGACGGCAGGGGCCTGGGCGCGGGGGAACCCACGGGGGGGCCCGTCCGCCTCTGCCCAGACCCCGCCACCCCGAGGGACCATTCCTTCTCTGTAGCGCGGACGAGCCCACCAGCAAATCGGCGATTTGCCCCTTCACGCACATAGGCTTTTTCCCACCCCGACGCCTTGGAAACCTGCTGGAAATGCTGGCCCTGGAATGGCGGCTCCCGGGTGAGCGGCAGCCGGCTCCCCCGGCCCAGCCAGCCCCCTTTGAAGAGGCGACCCCCTCTCAGCTTCCCCCCGCCGCTTTTATGCTTTAACTTTTCACCCTGAGCGAGGACAATGCCAGACGACGTTTGCATATTCGCATCTTTTCCCATGACACAGCAAGGAAACCTTTCACCCGCCGAGAAAAAAATGGAGAAAAAACGGGAGCGTCACCCCCTTTTCCCAGCACGGTTCGCCGGAGCAGCGCAGCACCGGCCGTCCCCGTCCGCTCTCCCGGGCGCTCGGGGCGGGTACGCTGGGTCCTGGCGGGGTTCCCCCACAGTCCCCGCGCTTTCCCGGCTCCCCCTGTCCCGGGTCTTCCGTGGGGAGATCCGGGTGGCCGTGTCCCAGAGGTATTTTTCCTTCCCCGTGGGTGGCTGCTCTGCAGACGGAGGAGCATCCCTCCCTAGGGCACTAAGACGAGGCGTTTTGCAGCTGAGGGCGGATTTCAGCTCTGCAGAGGCATATCTCCCGGTCCGCAATCCCTGAAAATCTCCCTCTCCTCTCCCTCTCCTTCCACCGGGCCCCTTGGTGCAGAGCGTGGGGCAGCTGCGGAGCTACGCTTTAGCACGAGTGGGACTAGTTCAGCGACGACTGCCATAGTATCCGGCAGGGTCCCGTGGCCCTGGGGGACCGGGGCGCTCAAAGGGGAGAAGGACGGAGCATGGCTCCCGGGGAAGAGAACACGGGCAGCCCCTTCGGAACTGCTGTGGGTACCCCGGCTGCGAGGAACGGGGTACTCCCACCTCACACACAGCCGGTAAAGGAGTGCCTACACCTACACAGTCACTTGTCGTTCACAGACTGTCCTGACGGCCGTGGTTGCGACCCTACGATAATCGCAGCACGACAGCAGGGATGCGGGGACGCCTGCCAGCCGCCTTCTCCGGAGGGCATTTCTCTCCTTCTTGCCCATTCCCACCACCACGCTTTACCCCCGCCCCGCCGGTGGGGTAACGGGGAGAGGGAGCGGGGCTTGCAGCCCCCAGCGCTCTGTGCCGCAGGAGACTGAAATGTAACTCTGGAAAAGAAATGCTGCGTCCCTTCGCTGTAATCGCCTCTCCCGATAAGCACCGGCACAGCCGGATCTATGCAGATGTGAATTTGATGATGCTATAAACGGAGGAAGGGGCCATTAAAATGACTGAACGTATCGTATTAAACCGCACCAAAACCCTGACAAACCCCGAACCAGCCCGATTCGGTGGTTAAGGCTCCATCCGTGAATCCCCGGCAGGCAGGTGGCAGCCGTCTAGGGTGAGACCCGACGCCAGCCCGAGCTGGCGGGGCTGGGGGCCGCCGGCCGCGGGAACGGATGAGAGCCCCAGGGGTCCGGCGGAGGAGCTGGGCAAGGCTCCGAGGCAGCACCCCACCCGCCCGACCTCGCAGCAAGCGCACCGCTCCGCTCCCTTCTGCCGCCGCCCGGCTCTGCCTTTGCCCGTCGGACACTGATCCCGCCTGCCCCCCGAGCACGGGGAAGACTGGGGAGGCCGGCCCCTGCCAGCTGTCCCCCATCCGGAGCGGGTGGCGAGGGGGGGACGAGGACCGCTTCCCCCACGGGGGGATGCTCCGGAGCATGCCCCGCAACACAGCCGCCTGCTCCCGGCCCGCCGCCGCGACCAGCCCGGCTGCTGGGGCGGGGGACGCCCTGCCCCCGGGACCCTCTTGTTTTAAAATAAGAGGGACCCCGCGCCGCGCACACCCCGAGCCTACGTGCCTGGGGGCTGGCCGGCTTCCTTTCCTTGCGACTGGGACAGGGTTTGTCCCCTCTCTTACCCCCCAGCGATCGGGGCTTCCCGAGGGGATTGGAGGGGGGGAGTCTCTCTCAGCTGGGTTTTCCCCCCTTTCCTCCCCGCGGGCCTGGAAGCGGCGACCAAGGAGGGAGGTTTCCCGAGCCGGCCCTGGCAGCTGCCCGCTCCTTCCCTGCCTCTATCTCGGGGCTTCCCGCCGACTCCGGCCCGGAGCCGCAGTACCGGGAGAGGAGCGGGGACCCCGGGACCAGACCCCGAGGCCGGAGTGCGGGCGAGTGCCTGGTCTCTCAGTCTTTGCTTCCTTCGTTTTTTTCCTATTTCGTTAGATACTGAGCTGGGAAATGCGATCCAACGCCTCTCAAGCTGACAAGCGCCTGATCGGGGCTACCGTTTGCAGGGAAATATCTTTTTTTCGTTTTCCCCCTCCATCCTTATCCCTGTATTTTCACCGAAGGGCTGCTTCACCCGAGGCTCCGGCCCGGACAGACGCCGGGCTCCCCTCCTTCAGCCTCAGCCTTAGAGAATTTTGGAGCTGAAATAATTATTTCCGAGGGGATCTGCCTGCCCCGGGGGAAGTCAGGTCAGCGGCACGATTGCGTGAGGAACGCCGGCGGCTGGACGCCCCTGTCCGCTGCCTGCTGCCCGCGCTGCCCGCGCTGCCCGCGCTGCCCGCTACCCGCTGCCGGCTCTGGAGCGGAGACCTCGCGTCGGAGCCGGCGCTCATTGTCGCCTCGGGCCCCGGGGCCGGGGCGGGCAGCACAGCCCGGGGAGCCCCGTCCCGGGCCAGAGATCTCCCCGTAAGCCCCGGGAAGGGCAGAGCAGCTCCCGCGATCCCTCCTCCACTGATTGCTCCCGCTTGCCGGGACCTTTTCCGGAATGGGGATTCACCTTCTTTATTTCTAATAGTTTTCGGTTTTAAAGAATTTATTTTTCTGTCACTTAGAAGAAGCTCGGGGTAGGGGGGGATGTGGGATGCTCCCCTCTCCCCCCACCTTAACGACAAGGAACCGGGGGCTTTGTCTGCAAGGTTAAAAAAAAAAAAAAAAGCCTGCTTGAAAGCCCTTTGGTGGCCGAGGAGAGAGAAGGGAAGGAGGAATCGTGTGTTAGTTAGTCCGACCTGTGGAATTTATGACTCCCCCTAAGCACAGACATGATAAGGACTTAGAAAACATCTTGGATCTTTTCAAGCCGGCAGCCCCCGAGGCTTTGATGTAGATTACGTTGCAGAATACTTTTATCGTGGGGTTGATACTCAGCTTGTTTAAGCACATGCCTCTAGGAGCGGGTTAGATGCTAAACTCTCGCTCCCGAGCGGATTCACGTTGCTGGGAAGGAAGCAGAGACGGGGAAGGAGGGTGGCACCTTGTGCCAGGCTGGGGCTCCGCCGCCCCTCACCGGCACCCGCCGCGGGCCGCCCCCGCTGAGCCTCTTCGCACAGGTGCTGTCGGGCCTGAGCTCGCATCGCCCCGGCTCCCCTCCGGGAAACAGGAACGTAACGAGAGAAGGGGGGAAAAAAAAGCCACTCGGGTCCAGTGGCCAGACCCTCCCGGAGAGACGCTCGGTGTGTCCGGGGGGCACCAAAGGCTGATCCCCGTCGCGCTCACGGGCCCTGTTTACACGGGCTGGGCGTTGCTTTGCTCCCTTAGAAGTCGCTGGTGCACGGCGACCGGAGCCCCCCCGGGACACCTCTGTTGGCCTGTGAATTCCATCCTTGGCTGGATTTTTTAGTTTTTATTTAAATATCTTTTTTTTTTTTTTTTTTTTTAAATGGCAAGGGGAAGGAAAGCCGCACCAGCGCGTCCCGGTCCGCGGTGCACGCCCCGGCCGCCTTTCCCGCCTGTGCCCGGACCCTGCTGTCATGTCCCGCCTGGGAAGGCCGGGGCCTGATCCGGTCACGGGAGCCGTGAGTCACCCGGCAGCGCGCACCAGCGGCGCGGCCCCGACGGCGAGGCCCCGGCCCCGGAGGGCGGCGTGCGGAGGCTGCGGCGGCCCCGCTCCCAGGGAGGGAGCCCAGGGCTCAGCTGTTATCACCCCCTGCCCTCCGAGGACACCCCCCTCCCTTCCCATACGGACGCTCCCCGGAGCACGCAGGGCCGCTGTTATCTTCCCCGGCTCGCAGCCCGGCCCCGGCGGCGCCCGGCGGGGGGGGACGAGGTGGGAGCGCGCTGCTCCCCAGCCGCACGCTTTCGGCTTTGCAGCGAGGCGCAGCTGGGCCGGGCTGGGGAGCCCGAGGCAGGGGTGTCCCCCCGGCCCCCCAACCCTCGCCCAGAGCCACGCCGCTCCCGGGGAAACCGCACACCCCGGCCCAGCTGGCGGAACGGCGCCGGTAACGCGCGTGTTGACTTCCGAAACATCAAATGCCAGCTGCAAAACGGTTTGCCACCGGCGACTGTAAACTTGAACTGTAACCTCGGCGCGGAGGTAATGCACGTCCCGTGGCTGTGTCCTCCCACACGTCCCGGCAGGGCTGGTCCTGCCGCTGTACCCCCGCCAAGGGCCTTCCATGGCAGGACGCTGCGGGGCGGCTGCCCCATGCCACCGCCTGCCCCAGCCTGTGTTCCGCGGCGGGCCCAATCCAGCAAACCTGTTCAGTCAGCAAAGGCAGCACGGGGTGGCTCTGGCCCACGTAGACGGTTTGTTGTTTGCGAGGTCGAAGGTTTCAAAGGCCATGACTGTACACATCCCCGCAGGGCCATGGTGTTCTGTGGATAATATTTTGTGCTAGGCAATGTGGGAGTCCAAGGCAAGGAGGTGTCAAGTGCTTCCTTGGCCTGGCAGGGAGCAGGGAGCTGAGGACCCCACATGGGACCTTTCTTTATCCTGGGACTGTAACATGGCTGGAGAAGACTGTTCTTCCTCCATGGGCAAACCTGTTCCCTCCCAAAACAAACAGGAAAACCTCACTCCTCTTAGCTCCAAGGAGAAATTAGTGGCTATCTGCTCTCCACCACCTCCCATTAGCTCCCAGCTCTCTTCTTCTAGCTCCTCGGAGAGAAGAGGAGTCTCACCTCATTTTTTTCTAGTCTGGAAAGAGGCCCCAAAAGGAGTGAAAGGTAGGGCCAGACGCAGGTCTCAGGGCGAGGCTCCTGGCTGTGGCCCACACTGCCATCCTCTGGCCGTTCCCTTCACGGCTCAGCTCCTGGGGACCAGCCCCGGCTCTGCCTGGGTTTAGCTCCGCAGCCCTTCTGCCCTCAGGACACCCACTGGGGGTGTCCTGCCGCAGGAGGTTTTTCCAAAGGACATCGCAGTCCACATCAGGTAGGTAATCACTTCTCCAGGAGAAATACGGTGGAAACTAGAGATAAGCACCTCCTTCTTTCTAGGATCTGAAGTGGTGGCACAGGTGGGACGGGAGGGCTGTGATTAGAAGTAACACCCAGGCTTTCTTCATCTGGAACACAGATGATATCCCCATGACATAGGGCATGAAGGAAGGGGAACCCTAGTGCAGCCAAGAAGAGGCATCTCTGGGCACATATGGGCAGCCACAGCCAAGTGCCAAAGCTTAGCTGCAGTGCAATGGATCACGAGTGGGTGCAGGCAGCATGTGGCAGGAGGAGTGGGTCACTGTCAGGATCTCCCATTGGTTTTCATCCCAACTAAGCAGTATCTAAATGAATTGAATCCCACTCCAGTCTGCATGTGCTTTTGTGGACGTGGCCACAGAAACACCACCACTTTTCCATTGTGAGCACCTCTCCAGAACATAGATCTTCAAAAACCCTCCTCAGCTGAGATCTGATCCATACCATACCCAAGGCCCTCACACTTCTGCCAGGAGTGTTCTATCAGTTCTATCAGTTTTCCAGCACAGCCATAAACCCCTAAATTTTAATGTGGCAGTGACCTGTAAGACAGGATCCCTGACCTGAGTAGCCCCCCTGTTTTCTCATCCATGGGAAGTATGTCAGGAAACATGAATCCGGCCCAGGTCTCAGGCAACCTGGCTGGAAGGCACTGCTGCCCCACCTCACCACAGCCCAGCACTGGGATGCTCACCAAGAATGAGAAGGAGTTGGGCTCATGTCCCACCTCTTTCTGAAGTGGTTTGTGGCCTTCTCAGCCACAGGTCTGGGTGGGTCTTTTTGTGCCTCTTTTTAAAGCTGTTTTACTTTGCGTGGCCTAATTTATTAATTAGCCATTTGTGGAGGCAGGGAAGGAGGCAGCGACTCGCTAGTGCAAGCAGTGCGTCTAGCTGGGAAGAAGGAGCCCTGCGCCACGGGGCACTTCATACAGTTCAGTGTCTGTGAGAAGGCGGCTGAGATCTGGTGTGCCCAGCTGCATGGCAAATGCCCGTATCTTCAGCCTGCTTTGATTTCTGCACCCCTGAAACATTTCCCAGCGGAAATGTGGACTCTTAAAAATGACATATCTGCAAATGGCTCTGTAGCAAATATGATTTCTCCATCACCTTTCACATATCTCTATGAACATGTGGACCAAAAGCCACTGCTAGCCTGCATGACACTTCTGCTTTCCTCTTTTGGTTCAATGCACGATTTGCCCCACCTTCTCCCAGAGGGACCTCAGAGAGCCCAGCCCAGATATCCCAAACCTGACAGGGAGTTGTGTTGGAGAAGCACATCCAGTTTCCCTTGAGCCAGATAGAGAAGGGCCTCCTGTTCTTTTAGTGTCTGCTGCCTGTGAGACACGGGCACGGTTGTTTGGGCAAATGCACTGCTTGGAGGGGCCTGACTGGTTTGCACTGGTACGCTGCTCATCCCGTCAGTGCTACGAGGTTTTGGGTGTGGATTCCCTTTGAAGTCCGGCACCATCACACCAGCCCTGCTCTCCCGGGTCTGCAGAGGCTCTGGTCCAGACACCGCGGCTGGCCCAGGCCCTTCTGCTAAGCACCAGCCCGGCTCCTTGTCCCCTTTCCTCCACCCGCTCCCGCGTTAGGCTGCCGCGGTCGCGGAGCTCCACCTAGTGCCGGCTCCGGCAGCGGGACCGGGACCGCGGCATCCCGGGGCCATCCCGGGAGCATCCCCCGGGGAGGTCTTCTCGGGACCAGGCTGCAGGCTCCGCGGTGTGCTTTGGCAGAGAAAAGGGAAAGAAAATTAGGGCTGATTCCTCAACGCGTCTTGTCTTTCAATTTGGCTTGTCAAATATTTCTTTCTTGTTATTTCTTTCTTTCTTTTTGTTATTGCTAACAAGGAGAGCGCGATGTCCTTTACTGTTCACCACTTTTAACTGACCTCAGGCCCTTCTGTTCCTCTTCTTCCTGGCTCAATGCTTACTGAATCTTTGTCTCTACCTGACTCAGTGCATCTAACTTAGACTAATGGCATCTCTGCTGGAGGTCTTCAAACAAGCTTAACTCTCCCCATTCACTACACAGGGAATTTAGCACTTTCTCCAGACAACCTGCTCCTGGAGACACAGATCAGGGCTCTGGATCCTAACAAGAGAAAAGTGGCCATTTTCCTTCAAGAATCATGAAACTGTTCCTTAAACAGCCCTGGCTGTGGTTCTGCACAGACCTCAGGAATGGACCAGCACTTTGTTAAGTTGTGTTGGAAGCATCCTGGAAAGGAAATGTGCTCCTAAAAGATATTATTTTTCACTGAATACCTCCTGTAGCTTTGTGTCACCTCTCTCTGCTCTGTGGAGAAGCAGATACAGAACCCTCTGCATGTCCAGCCCTTACAGGAGGGTGTTTCTCCTCACTGAACTTCCTCACAGGGTGCAGTGTTGCCTGAGGTGCTTTTCATGTGTGCATCACAAGGAGTTTGTGTTAGCTCCAAGGTTCTCTACTTGCCTTTATATTCCCAAGTCTCAGTTCAGTAGCGATGATGGGGCCAGATGGCCTCTGTCCACTCCTTTTTTTAATCTTGTGGGAAAACATTTGATACAACTTCCTGGCATGTTTTAAAGGACGTAGGATTCCCACCTGCTCCTCCATGAGTCAAGTTCATATCTGCTTAGCTTCCAGGGCCGGCTAGGCTTGGATGCAACCTCTTTAGTGTTAAGGTCCTCTAGCTCTGAAGGCTACAATGGCCAAAAACTGTCTGTGCAAGGCACTCAACTCTTGCTTTCCAGCTGGTGCAGGCTGTGTGTTAACAGTGCTGAACAGTGACATCTTGTTGCTGAACCCTTTGAAACTGATATATGAGTATGCTAAAAGACATGTATATTTTCCAGAAAATGCAACATTAAAGTTTTATTTTTATCTTTGTCTTTCCAAATTATTCTTCACCAGTTTATATCTGATTAAAAAAATCAGTGATTCATTGCTAATTCACCAATGTTAGGAAAAATATACAATTCATAATTGCTGTATTACAACATTATTTATTTTCAGACAATGTTAGTAAAGAGCAGCTCAGTTTATGCAATAGCATATTCTATCCAAACAGTTATTCATTTATAACACTTGCCACTGGAAATCCTAACTGCAATTAGCATTTTGTAAAATGTAAAAGAGAAGAAAACCAATATATTCTCATCTAGACTCACTGGGATGCAGAGAAATGTATCCTGTTATTCATTATAAAAGCTGTATTTACAAATCCCCAAACATTACCATGAAAATAAGTCTTTTTATCTACACTAAAAAACCATCAAGCCTCTGGTTATTGTCCTGGGAGTCTGGGAGAAAGCTAAAGAGATGCACTCTCATTTTATTGCAGCAAGCAATATACCCAGGCTGACTTCTGGGAATCAGGAGTGATGATATTACACTCTTAAATTGCTACAGAAGATAATTTCTTTAAAATTAGACATTTTTATTTGATATTAAAACACACAAAGCCCAAAGAGTGGAATTAGTTATAACTCAGTTGAAGTGAGACTTCCAGTTGGAGATGGCCACCTGGATTTTCTAGACCAGAGAGGCAGAAGGTCATCTCCAAATATCACTCCTTCTGCTTGTTTTAGATGCTTATTTTAGGTCGAAGGAACTAGTCACTATAAGCGCCTAGCTCTCATTAGTGAGCGCAGAATGTAGCCTGGATGACTAGAGACTACCCAAGTACCTAAAGCTCTATGAAATGAACTCACCTGAACTGGACACGTATTGGGAACTTCACAGCAATTGAGATGTTCAGGACAAGACAGTTGCACACACTTAGATTTATAGTTCCTTGTAAAAACAAGGCTGAATTTCAAACACTTGCTGACATCTGAAGAAGATGTGAGTAGCACTTCTGGAAATCACACCAGTTAGCTTTAGATGCATAGTCAGTGCTTGTAAACAATAACTAAAAAAACCCATGGATTTTCTTGTGTTTGCTTGCAATATGGCAAGAACAGTCTGAATTCAATGTATTGATTAGACAAAAAAAACCAGGAAAAGAGATATTGAGTTGTAGAGAGACAGCGAAAAGACCATTGCTTCTCTCTTGTGATAGATGTGTTTGCTGAATTCAAAGAAGTGAATTGTGTCTTCTCCTCAAAGTAACATAAATATGGACTTAGCCCATATGAATAGAGCACCAGTTGGTAACAGTTTCTTTTTTAGTGGTGATATAAAGCATATATGCTACATGGAGTTTATGAAAATACTGAGATCAAATCCAGAACCCAGATTATTTTTCAACCTGAGAGTCTTCATGCTGGAGCACAGTTGGGGATAACAGAGATTCCTCATCCCTGCTTGCACATGGTTTAGTTTTGATGCTGGAATTCTGTGCAGAAACATTTTTCTTCATATTCTGGTAAACCTAGAGTTGGGAAGTGGAAATAAAAGATATCTTCTGTTACTACTTATTGTACTTGGTAAACTGCTTTTCTGCCTGTGAAGCAGGCACTTGTAAGGTACAGCCCACTTCCTCCTGAGGGAGAATCATGCTCATATCTGCCCATTACTTCCCACTGACTCCAAAGAGAATCCAGACAACTGCCTAAGTGAGGTGGATCTTATCCAGCCAAAAACAGCTGGGTTGAGGAAGGGCACTGGACCACAAAGGAGGATTTTTTTTTTTCTAGGTACAGTACTTCGAAGTTGCTCATCAGTTTGCCTCTACGCTTGGCAGCTTCTGCCAGGCTAACAGCCTGCAGAGAGGCTCAAGGCTGCAAAGGCAAGAGTCATTCATAGCTCCCCACATCCCAAAAGGTTTGCAAGGACACTGCACTGGGAAATAGTGTCTAGCCCGGAGTGGATACCTAGATAGGAGTCGGTAGTTTTGAAAGGAGTTGCTTATCCTCCCTGAGAAAGAGATCACAGTCTGGTAAGGATGGAATGCAACTTCCCCAGATCCTGTTTATTATTTTGACTTTTGAGAATGATATACAGCCCTATGTCTGTAAGGACATGGCAGCACATACCTATGGTGGCCCCCTATGAGATCCCTGGAAGGTGGCCCGGGCTCAGCTCCCCTCCCATGGCAGATACCAGCATCAGCAAAGCCAACTGCACTGTCTCCAGCACAAGGGAAGCACCTTCCTATAGCACATGCTGAGAGATTTCAGCCTTCCTGGTGCAGGCAGCGGGAGGAAAGAAATCCTCATCAGGGAGGTCAGGATTCCTTCTGATGGCAGAAAAAACTTCCCCAAACTCTTACATAGATCCCTGGGGAATATCTCCATAACACAGTGGCACACTTGAATAGAAACCAGAAGACTATATTGCAGAAAAAAAAAAAACCAAACCAAAAAACATTTTTCTTCTTTCTTTGTTTACTTACTGCTCCTTCTGCCTCAGCCAGCTGACAGGAAAGAGAGGAAACCAGCCAAGAAAAAGAGGGTCTTTTTCTGGAGTCAAGGGCCCAACAGGACTGCATCACGCGATAGCTGCAGGAGCAAAGAGGTAACACGGAAAACTTGTTAGCTGTTGGAGTCTCTATAAGTGACCGCATGGAAGTGCAGAATTTGGATGGGAATCACAGGGCGCTAGAATGACTATAGAAAGCGGCCAGGTTCAGCATGTTGCACAAGAGGAAAAGATACAGAAAGATGAGGAAAAGGGTGAAATGAAGAACATGGCTTTACTGGAGTCCTTAGCAAAATCCTCCTCATAGGATTGGGGCCAGGATTTCACGCTGGCTGGCATACACTGGCATGCTAACCTTGTTTTCCAGCTTCCATAAAGAAAATAGTAGAAAAACAATTCCTGTCTGGCTCTGAGGCTGAACCTGCTCCTTGTGGACTCTCTAATTTTGAGGACAGTTTTCACAGTGAGTCTTTTTGTGAAATTTGACATCACAAAAATCTTTCTGAAGTTTAAACACCACCTTAGAGGTTTTACAGTTTCATCAGGGACCAGTGCAGTGCCTAGGTGCTAAAGTCCCTTGAAAACTTAACCAGTCAATATATTCCCTGGTATTTATAAGCCCTACAGCAATCTTTGTTGGGTGAATCTCTCAGGTTCATCTGTACCGTTAATGCCATTACAGTCTCTACAATGAGAGGATGAGAACGGTAGAGTGCCATAGCAAGGCACTGAGTCCCTAGGTCACCTATGAAAATGTCTGCCAGAAGAGCGCAGACAACCTAAAGTCCTTCTTTTACTCCATGCTCCAGGTCTCATAGCTCACCACCACCTTCTCTTCTCTTGTCCTCTGGTGTCTGCCTCTAGGCAGTCCACCCAGGCACAGAGGCACAGGCTGAAAATCATGTGCTGAGAGCACAGGAAGAGCTGCCACCAACTCTTCCTTAGCAGGGTTTTTCTCTAAAAGGATCTCTAGCCTCCTGGAACTGAATCAAACACACTAAAGCTCAATTTAAAAAAAAAAGTTTAGAAAAAATCACCAAAGATTTAGCTAATGCATATGGTATAACATGGCTTTGGCAAAAAGATAAAGAAGTCTGTGCTCTGAGAGCAAGAAGTTCCTGGGAAAGGAAGGCACAATTAAATACAGATAATACATTAGTCCTTTCAAACACACACAACCTTTAGTGTTGATCATTTCTGCTTTAGGACAAAATCTACATGATCAAGCAGCCTTTTTCAGAGTTAGAGGAAGATCTCACCTTTTGCGATTTTTTTGAGCAAGGTACAGCGTATAATAAATAAAAGGTCATACAAACAGTGACCTAGTAAATATAAATTCCCATGCTGTGCATCCCCTGGGAAATACACTTACACATCTTTTGTAGCATAATACGGTCGGTCCATTTTAAATCCACTTTGTATTAATTTGTAGAAGTTTGTATCAACCTGAATACCAGGGTAGGGATTTACACCTGTGGAAAATATTGGAGAATACATGTGAATTCAGAAGCTGCCAAAACCAACCAGTGCTCTTTTGTTGCATTACAGAACATACCCAAAGAGAATATTTCCCACAGTAATATTCCATAAGACCAGACATCACTCTTGATTGTGTATGTCCTCTCGAATAAGCTTTCAGGAGCCATCCATTTCACTGGTAAACGAGCCTGTACAGACAGTGGGAAAGGAGACCATGTCATGCTGTGACACAGGCTTTCTAGACAACTCACTGTAGTTCCCACTGCTTGAGTAGGATCAATTCATGTTTGCTATGTGACAAGTTGGGCCTCTCTTAGTAATCCCTTTAAATTTCCCTTATAGAAAGAAATAGGCACTTCTAAGGAGCCAATTCATCTCATTAGTTTTAGATGACTATTTAAGGAGGAGATGAGCTCAGCCTTCGAAGAGCCTTCTTCCCTCCTCTGACTTCCAGAGCGAGTAGCTCAGATGGAGATGTCCACCCTGTACTTCTTCAGATAGCTGGAGGATCTGGTGTACCCCACACATATGCTATTGCCCCTATACTATTATTGTCCATAACAGTAAACAATTCCCAGCACTTCCATCAATGGATTTCAGTGTGTTGTAGAAAGGACATGGGTATCATCTCATTTACAGTGCTATCACTATCTTGATTTGGTTGATTATAAGGGCAGGAAAAGGTGAGATTTCTGCACTGTCTGTACAGATCTCTATAAAGCTAACAAGGAATTTGAAAATGCAAAGCTTCACTTCCTTGGTTTCTTATCATTCTTACAATGGTATGAAAAATAGAGAGCACTCAGGAACTTACATTGCCCCTGACGATGTAGTTGGAGTCATTCATTACGTCTCTGGCAAGGCCGAAGTCACATATTTTCACCGCTTTTCCATGGGTCACTAGTATATTCCGGGCAGCGAGGTCTCTGTGAATGCACTTAGAAGGAAAGGATGAGTTAACGCTCTGCAGCATTTGGTATCAGAAGGCGTTAATTCCATTGTCTCACACAGAGCGCTCTGAATTGGTGCCTCCTTCCACTCAAACAATTTGGAGAATGAGCAAGCTGGACAGTCCCCAGCTGCTCGTGGCAAAGGGGCAGGGCCAGAGCAGGCAGAAGTGTGCAGCCACTTCTTACTCAGGGGCATGCCTAAGACTGCAAGCCAGTCTTGCTGTAAAGCCGGGGAAGGAGGTATAGTTCAAGCCTGCCACTGTGTGGCTCTGTTCTTCAGTCTGCCTTTCATAGACTGACCTATTTTTCCCGTCTTTTCTATCTAAACGATTTGCTACCCTTCACCATACCGATTTGGACTCCAGAAACTCCATTCCTTTGGCAACTTGATATGAGAAGCAAAGAAGGTCTTCAAAAGTGAGCACATTAAAATCCTCTTCTTCATCCATCTGTCTGCTTGCATACTTAATTTTATCTGTAAAAACCAAAAGTACAATTTTTCCATGTGCTTCCTCACTCTGATTCATTCTACCGACTGTTATAAGGATTTTCACGTGCTCATACCAAGAACAACATCACAAAGAACATCCATCTTTCGCTTCCTTGCTCAGACACAAAATAAAGAGCATATTGAGTATACACAAATACTATGTATAGCATGACCAGGAACATAAGCCTGAGGTCTTAAATGTTGTTGAATCCTTCTCTAGCAAAATCTCTGCCAGAGAGACAGAAAGAGGTTTCCTGTGTCACTGAGTCTAGTCTAGTTAGACCAATAATAAAAATCAATGCAATAATAATGGTTAGAATTACTACAGACAACAGCAATTAAGTTCTTACCTTCCTCAGAATACAGCACAATCCCATTTGATCCCGATGCCACATTCATGTTCTGACTTTGTGCGATTTCAAATTCATCCTCTCTGCATAGAGTTGTATTCACACCATACTTCAGGTGAGTTCCCTTCCTGGAGCGGGTGACACATTTTCAAAGGTTACTCACAATGGATCACATAATCTTCTATAGATAAACTGTTTTGCAGTGAAAAAACATGATCAGTTGTTGTTATTAAAAATCTGGGCACAAGCATGAGTCTTCTCAAAACTGGAAAGAGAAACAAGAGACTGTTTATCTTTTGCAGTCCAGTGTGAAGAACATCATAAGGAGAATCAAATCTCAGTTCCTCCCAAGGCATTGCTTATTAAAGTATGTTAAGGTACATTCTCAAGAATTCAATAATATCACCAGTTTACAGCACAGCTGAGAATGCAGCTTAAAAAGAGACAGTAGCTTCATAAAGTATTAAACTGTTGCTGAATGCTTTACCTGGAATTTTGGTCCAAATGGATATTGTGGTAAAAGCTGAAGTTGTGCTGTTTAAAAATATCTGCCAGTGTCCAGTGAAACTTTTCTCTCTTGCTCCTTAAGTAGTTCAGAAGGTCCCCATAGCAACAGTATTCAAATATCAAGTAGATTGGTCCTGAAATAGTTGGAAATGTAAATGCCTCCTGCTATCTATAGCACTCTCCCCATTAAAGACCTAATGATGCCTCATGTTCTCCCAGGACTAATCCGTATTAAACATCCCAAGCATCTTCCCTTCCTGAGTAGATAACCTGTACCGATGGGCAGGTAATGTTTACTGACTGTAATTACTGACTGTAACGTCCCTTTGGAAACTCCGTGTAGCTGATTTTTCCCTTTGGTGCATCTCCCAATGTGGGTTAAAAATCCCTATGAAGACACAAACATCCTTCCCCATACCAATGGCACTGGGGAGGACAACACAGGCTATAAAGATGCAACATATTGTCTAAACCATACATGGTTCAAGCAAAAGATGACTCCTGCTAATTATCTTGATGGTGTGAATTGGTATCCTTTGACCTACACCCTTTCATTTATCTGCATTACCTTCATGCTCTAGAAATATCCTTTTCTTTTCCATGAAGGTCATCAAGAAACCCAAGTGTGCTTGCTTAGAGGACCTATAGGAGGGAAAGACCTTGCAATGGGATGTGTCTGAGTGGAGCACTGGTCAGGCCACTTTCTCAAGAAAGGAAAAATACCTCCAATTCTCTACCAGGCAGGCTTGGAGGAAAACCATGACAAACCATCAGGAAGAGAGCAAATGGCCCAGGGAGAGCTCAGAGTGGTTACACATCACCCCTGCAAAGTCTTACACTGGCATCACCACTTCTGGCTCAGAAAGACTGAATATGAATTTGTGGACATTTCTGTCAGAAGCCCCCTGTCAAGCAAGGTAGGGAACACTGTGAAAAGCCTGTAAAGTCTCTCAGAGGATGGATGTGAAGTCTTGAGAGCCATGTAAATGCTTCTGAATACAGGACTTGGATAAGGCTAGAAATGACCCTGCTAGACTGAGCAGGTCTCCCCTGCAGTTCTCCTGCCTACACCATCACACTTGCTGAGTTTTCCAGAAGGCAGTGGCAGCCTCTATGGTTTCAAATTGTAATCACCCTTTCACCTGTTGGAGCGAGTCCAGAGGAGGGCCATGAAGATGATCAGGGGGCTGGAGCACCTCTCCTATGAAAACAGGCTGAGAGTTGGGGTTGTTCAGTCTGGAGAAGAGAAGGCTCCGGGGAGAACTTATAGCAGCCTTCCAGTACCTAAAGGGGGCCTACAGGAAAGCTGGGGAGGGACTCTTGATCAGGGAGTGTAGCAATAGGACAAGGGGTAACGGTTTTAAACTGAAAGAGGGTAGAGTTAGATTAGATAGTAGGAATAAATTCTTCACTGTGAGGGTGGTGAGGCACTGGAACAGGTTGCCCAGGGAAGCTGTGGATGCCCCATCCCTGGAAGTGTTCAAGGCCAGGTTGGATGGGGCTTTGAGCAACCTGGTCTAGTGGAAGGTGTCCCTGCCCATGGCAGAGGGGTTGGAACTAGATGATCTTTAAGGTCCCTTCCAACTCTAACCATTCTATGATTCTGTGAAATCAGCTATAGCCACCACCAACGATGTATTTCTCTGTTTTTCTCTTATGCCTCAAATGTCTTTGCATGACAGTATTGCTGTAGATGCAAACTGGGGAAACAAGAGTTAACTGTTCTCTTTGGTCTTTCTGACTTAATAAATCTCCATGGCAGAAAATCTGTCAAGTTTTTCTGTGGCAGTTATTACAGTTCATGATACAGGCAAAAACTGGGTAAACCCTGCCCTTTCCCAGAGGTAATCTGTTATTTAGCCTCCCTCCACCAGCTCCTGTTCACTGCTGGACTGGCCAGAGAGGGAGTTCTTGGGACAGTAATATCCACATATTTTGCCTCAATGATATTAGAAGTCGCACAATAATTAACTAGTCATAATACCTTGCCACTTTCATTTTAGCCCATCTTTCCTTACGTCTTTTTATCTTCAGTTTATTTTTACGTTCAGTCCTTTAAAAAATTCTCTTTTTTCATTATTCACTTCTCTCCTCTTCTTTCTTTGTGTGTACCACCCCCACCCCCAACCCCCCGTCTCTTTTTTCAGTTTCTTTTCTTCCCTGTCTACACTTTAGCCATTTTCCCCATTCTTTCTACAACCTCACTGTTCTGTGAGCCACATGATTTAACATAAAATAAAATAAAATAAAATTTCTTATGTGAACAGAATGATGTGGATACAAAGTACCTTACACCAGACAAGCTTTTCCTTTTTGCTTAATAAACTGGCCTGTATCAGTGCCATCAACACTGTAACAGGAAAACTTCTTCTATAGAAGGACTATTGTATCACTTTGTGCAAGTTTGATTAGAAAGGACCCATTTCTGTATACATGCACGGCCTTAACTTTGATTTCATTTCATCTTCATCTAATTTTGGGCCGGCACAGAACAGCAAAATCAGTTGGGCAAAGACAGGATTCAGGGGTGAAGGGGGGAACAGCAGCCTGAGGAACAGGTGATTAATTATGGCTTGGATGTTTTTAATACTGCTTTCAGTAATCAATTTTTGATACTTCTTTTCTGTTCTGGAGTCCTCATTAGTCTGAACATTTTAATTGATACATTTCCACAAGTTACCTGACACAGTACAAGCTCCTAGTAGGTTCACAATATTTTCATGGCTTCCAATGTGAGTCATCATTTTCAGCTCAGACATTAGAGCATCTTTTTCTGAAGCATCAGGTTTTTCTGTAAAAGCAACACAGACTTGGAAATCTCCAGCAAAGAATTAAAAATGTAAATGGTTGTGATGCTTTGTCACATGCAAGTCTTAATTTCAAATGAATTGGACTGACAGTACATTTGGGAACATCTTAAAAGTTTTTGTACAGTATAAAAAGATTTAGCCAAAGGTGGAAAATAAATGTGTGTGTGAGTGTGTATCATTTGAATGCTTGGGAAAGCAGTCATAGAATGTTAATATTTGTCATTCTTAGGCTGGCAAGGAATGACAGCGGTGTATTAAGGTGTTCACAAGCACAGAAAAAATGGCTGTCAACCCTGTTGCAGAGAAATGTTAAGAGAAAAAATGTCTCAACAGCCATACAACACACAATGAATTGTGATCCAATAGCTAAGGCGGCCACCCTGTGTTTCAGTAATAGGTTTAGGCTTGTTTTTCACCAAGCGTTTGGTCCTCATGATCTCAGTGAACTGGGGACACAAACAAAAATGATCAGGATGAACTTCCATAAAGACAACAGCAAAGGAGTGGACCGAGGAAGCATAAAGCTGATGCACATGTGCAAGTAGGGGATGAAGAGCTGGATGGCAGAGCTGGCAGGAAGGGACTGTGTGGGCACACAGGTGAGCAGGGTGCTGGTGCTGCCGCCGCCAATGTGAAGCTCATCCTGTTGGGTATCAACAGGGTTGTGGTACTTGGGACCCAGCGAGGCAGCCCTCCTCCTCCGCTTGCTGCTGGAGAGGCTCACTTCTGGACATTGCTTTTATGAGGGGTCAAGACAGTTTGGAAGAGGCCAGAATAAAGTAGCAAGGAGGATTAGAGGTTTAAGGAGTCTGACCCATAAGGAGGGATGGAAAGAAATTGCCTTGTGTCATCAAGAAGAAAAGACTACAGGAAGATGTGCTGGAAGTTTTACAAACAAGCTAGCTCAGACGCAGGGGGTGAAGGGAGTGCAACAGCTAGACAGCATACAAGAAAAAGGGATCTTACTCCAAAGTCCACAGAGTCACCAATGTGACCAGCAGACTAATCTGCACTATGAATTTGCATTTGTCCTCTTTAGAGCAGAGCAGCACCATCCTTCCTCACACAACGCAGCTTTGTGGTGTGTAGGACAAAATGCCACGTGCTGCAGGAAGAAGGCACTTCAGCCATACTTTTCCAAACTGAAAGAGGATTTTGAAAGCGTTTCAAAAGGATTTTGAAACCAAGAATTTGTGAGGTGTAACTGCTACAAGGCTGTATATAAAGGGATTTCTAACACCACTTCTGCTTCAGAGCCACTAGAATACATCACTGTTTGTGAAAGGCACCCAGAGTTTATCATACCTTTTAGCATTTTGACTGCGACCTGGACTGAATCTCCTGCATTGCTAATTCCGTAAGCTGTCGCATTCACCACTTTCCCAAAAGCCCCAGAACCGAGGACCTGTCCTACAAGACACAATAGGCCAATATTATTTGCAGCTGCTACACCACAGGCTACTACTCCAGCATTGTGGGTTGCCTTGTGGACTGCTCACCAAATTCCAGATTTTCCCTGGGAAATTCCCATTTGAGATCATATTCAAATTCTCTGAAGTCGATGTAGATGTACTCGTTATCCGATGGGCCTATCATCTGAATCATTTGCAACTGGCTTTCATATCTAAATTGCTTTGGAAGGAAAAAAAAAGGGAACACGTCTTAGAGAAGAAGAAACAGCCTGGTAAGAACAAAAGAAGGGGCAGGTATTTATGTTTGCTTTTACCTTTTTGTATTTATGAAAAATGAATACAAACAAAAAAGTGATCAATAGTAGGAAAAATCCAACAGAGATATAGAATGCAGCATTGTCCGGGGGGGAAGAAACAGCTCCTGCAACTTTAAGAGATACATATTACTACCCGCTGAATCAGAGCTCATGTGTACAGCTAAAGGTGCAAGGAGAACGTACGGTGGCTTGGTCAGTTTGGCCAGTTTGCAGTCCTCTCACTCCTGAGCCTCCTCTGCACAGGGAACGAGATGAAGCCATGTGCAAAGCAAGGAGCCGGGCAGGAGGCTTTAAGTGCTGGGTAATTCTGACATCTGTTTTCATTCCAAAAAAATGCTACACCAATTAATAAATCTAAGTGCACGAAGTTGTTGGTGTGATCCATGGATTGGACATTGTGAACATAAACAGGAATAAACAATTCCTCTTCTCATCATGTCTCCCTTCTCTCCCTACGCCTTCCCCCAGGCAATGTATATCAGATACCAAAGCACCAGTTATCAACGGATGGACTGTACACAACCTGCTCGGAGCACTGCTCTGCTGCTCAGCCAGGAACTCTCTTAACAAGTCAAGACCATACTATAAGGCGCTGGTGGGTAGGTGAGCGTTACATGAAACCTACCCTCCTAGTCTGGTAGTTTCTAAGAGCATAAGTGTTATGCTTACTTTCTATTGTCATTTCAACATAAATGCTCAAACTCGATCAGTGGTCACAGCTTCTGCCAGCGGTAGTCAAATGCAGCAAACAGCTTGTTCACCCATGAAAAAGGAAATCTCTGTACTGCTAATATCTGGGTGCTTCAAAACACTTCCCAGGTGCCACAGCGTGTTCCTTGTAACTGAAATATTTTGCCCTATGGAATTTATATGGTGTTACAAGTATAAAGTACATGGGCAAATAATCATATTGACTTTCTTGTTCAACAAGGAAAGAATCTCTCATGCCCTCGACAAGAAGAGAGACTGCACAGCAGTTCCCAAATGAGGGCTTAGCCTGCTGCCACCTGCCTACAGCAGTTTAAGAAGGTCTCTCCCCTGGTACTCACTCCTGCTTCCCAGAGAGAGACTGTCCCTTGAGCGGATCTGCTGGCTCAGTCATGCTCTTGCTTGGGCATGCAATGACCTCCATGGAGTGAGGAGAGGGCTTTTCTGGCAGCACCGTAGTGATGTCCAGGAGAGGAACAAGAGCCAGCACCTGCTACCTAAGTAGCTTCAGCTCTCCCCAAAGTGGATGCTTCCACCTTTCAGGTAGGGATTACTAAGATGAAATAAAAAAGCAGACCCCAACATTGCTGTGGCTCCATCCTGCACTTCCTATTTGTGTGAAATTTCTGCTCATTTTGACGGGGAAGCCCCTGCTTTGGGACCACAGAAGAGCCATGCATCTCCCATTCACCCACCATTTCCCACACTGTCTGCACACAGTGCTTGTGTTTTACCTGCAATGCCATTGCACAGTCAGCCATTTAGCCTGACAAAAAAATACCGTAAGTTCTACCACACCAGCTTTAATTGAGAAAACCTGTGCTAAAGCACTGGCTTATGGTACCTGACAGGTTAATGAAACTCTTTTCGCAGGCTGAACCGACAGAATTGTTTGCACAGCACTCAATGGAGAAGGTTGTTGCTGTCTCCTTTACATCTAAAGTACTGCTTGAAATCCATGACCCCAGGGATCTCCTCTCTGGCAAGAAGCTGTGAACCCCCTCAGTGATTTCTTCTGTACAGCTGAAAAAGAAAGCAGACCAGTTTTGATTTTTGGCTCACAGTGGAATTTTCCAAGGGAGAAGGTGAGATATTTCAAAACATGTCTTACGTCTGTGTTGGAAGGGAGGGAGGGATAGATGAGCTTGGTTTTTATTTGTCATTGTTAGAGTGAGGCTTCAGAGCAATTGCCAGTCTAATTTTTTGGTGATGGACGCGGCAGGCCCAGCAGGGGGTGAACTGGGCTCCCTGCCCCGTACACTGGGCTCACTCTCACTCTCCACCACTGTCCTGGCACCACCTGCACACCCAGACCTCCGGGACCTCCACCAATTTCACGGCTGATCTGACTCCCACTACCACATCTATTCCCACGGGTTTCACCTTTACCTCAAACGCTCGAACCCCTGAGCAGCTCCAAATGAGCTGCTACTAAAACAATGAATACAAAGTGAACCCACAGTAAAAGATCTAACTCCTTTCCCTGAAGGGATGTGATTTCAACCACGGACCTTTTCTCACTCAAGCTGGAGAGCATCCACCTTGTATTAATGACTTATTTAAGACCTGATATGTAGAAAGAGGGAATGTTATACTCAAGGGAAAGGAAGCCCACACAGAGATAATTTTGACTTTTAGCTTTTCTATCATTCTTCAACTTACTGCCTAATTTACTGTCCACATAAATAAATGAGGAGGTAAGTAAATAAATAAAATCTATTCAGCTCTACATATGTGGCTTCTACATGTGGAAGTTCCCAAGAAAAGAAATGTCACAGCATTTTCTTTCCAGAAAGCTCTTTTAAGGAGTATTTTAAACTCACTAGCTGGATGTTTTCTTTCCTCTTCCATTTCTGCACACACAGATTGATGTCAGGAAGGCTTTTCAGAGGTACAGATGAGAAAATTATCTAGATAATTTTTTTATATGTAGTTAAAATACTTAGGGCTTTATCCACAATTTTCCAAAAGATAATTTGACCCAGTATTCTTCTGCACTGTGGGATTACTAGTTTTTTGGCACATCTAAAATAAAAATTGCAGAGTTCATAAAACTGCTCAAAGCTGTTACAGCATCTCTTGAAATTTTAGGGCCTGACTCATTGCCCTAAATAAATAGAGGAAATGGAACCACTCTCACTAGCTTTACTGGAAACACTCTCACTGACTTTACTGGCTTTGGTTACAGGTCACCATAACAGCTGTATTAACCAAAGCTTAACCAATTAATGAAGCCCATATTAACCAATGCATTCCCTGAATGCCCTCTAAGTTTGACAGGCCAAGAGAAAAACTTAGACTGGACTTTGTAACTACCCAGCTGTTGATATAAACCCAGTGGGGTTTATTTCAGCGTAAAGAGCCTGAGGTACAGATGTTCATAGACTTCATCTGATGCCAATAAAAAAATGGAAAACTTTCCCTAGTTTTGGTGATCTGGTTCCTTTGGAGTGGGCCACCATGTCCCCTTGTACAAATGGTCGAGAGTGCATTTTACACTTAGTTTAACCAAGGATAGCTCGGATATGGTCTTTGCAATGAATCAAGAAGAGGGAAAATGATTTACTTGGATGAGTTCAGTTCGGGACAGTTCCTCCAAACCCAGGATGAGGCAGGGTAACTGTCAGCAACACATGAGATCTGCTTGAACAACAACTGCATCATTACTTGAGGCTTTCCTGGAACAAGATAACACAAGACAACTTCTGTCAGCACCTCAGTGACCAAAACCTTTACATTTATGCGGCAATGCTACATCTGCCAAGCCCAAGATCTGCTTCTGTGTTCTCAAAATAGCCCACCCGCATGCCACTGTGAGAGCTGGGTGCAGCCCTCAGTCCTCCTCCTTCCTCCAGCCCCGTGCCTCCGTTCTGTGGGCAAGGCAAGGGGAGCAGCCACTTCTCTGTATGGGCACAGCCAGACCAAAGCAGTGGCAGAGCCAAAATTAGAAGTCTTGACTTCTGCTTTTCTGACTCAAAGCAAGCAGTCGCCCCTAGGGCTCCCCTAACACCCCAGTTCTGAGTGTCCAGCTCGTACAAAATGTGCACAGAGGACTCCTGTATAAATAATATATAACAAATAATGATCCTTAACCTAGAGCAAGGGTGAGATGCTACAGTCACATGGCAGAACTGAGATAACCGAGAGCACCAGGCAAGATTGTGCGTGTGTGCGCACTGTGGGCAGGGTCGTAGCAGGCAGTGCAGCCCTAACACACATGTCACACACCAAAGGGTCTCCAGACTAACTGCATGAACTCACAAATGCCATTAGGAAATAAAATGACATAAACATGCCATAGAAAGCTAACACCTAACGAGGATAAGCGTTTCCTCTCACTGTGTATCTCATGTGGTCTCTACAGCAGTCACGTATATTCCGGCTCTGTAGAGTTAGAATACGGTCACTGTATTCTACAGAGCTCCTAGGCTTTGTGGTTTTCTTAAGAAGTATTAATTTTCTCAGTATATGACTAATTTCTCATATTCTGTCCTCTCTGTTTATGGCAGACTAAAGGGAAGAGAAAAAAATTAATAACTTCTTCCTCCTTCCTCTGTTCTCCATCCCTGACCAACACAAGCAACATGACCCATAAGCAGCCGGCATCTTTCTCCGACCCAGTGCCTGAATTTCAGTAGTGCAGCACAGTGTGCAGAGAATCACATTTTTGCCTTTTGCTCCTCCATTTTTAACAATAAATCTATGTAAATGAAATGGGCAATACCAAGGGAAAAGCAACATATTAGCTCCATTTATATTAGTGGCAAAAAGGCAGACTTTGCCAAATCTTCAAAGGATTGTTTTCTCACTTACTTCTCACGTACAGAGTGAATTTTTTTGTCATGACAGTGTCATCATTTTCAGCATAAAATACATATATCCCAGACTGGTGCTGATGGTTGCAGAACTTTGACGAAATGCTGTGGAGCAAAGAAAAGACAGGAAAAGAACAAAAGACCAACTTGAAAAAGATTTTAAATGTAGTCAAGACTCATATATAAGTCTGAAATAATTCAACATCTTCGAATGCGGAACCCAGACTAAATTATTTTTCATTAGAGAATATGAACTCCAGAATGTAACTGTTTTGATAAAAGGATATTTTTTTCCTGCAGTATTGATTTCATTCTGCCATTTTCCTCATAGTTCCTGGCATGCATCTGGGCTGTCAGGCTGTGATTTTGCTACCGGTCCATTGGAAGACAAGGTATATAACATCCTGGCACAGATGCTAAGACCTGCAAAAGATCAAGCTCTCTACACTCCAAAGGATTTTGACGGGAGTTTCTAGCTGATATGATAAACAGTATTAGGAAATAACAATGACATCTAGGATCATACGAGATAAACCTCTCCGAATGGAAAGATCTGACAGAAACTCAGAAATGAGATCATTGTCAGAAGTTCATTATCAACGAGACAAAGCACCAACCATCAAGATATTTCTGCAGGAGGAAGGCCAGCCTTCTACTAGCCCCTATGGTGATGGCACCAAACCAAGACCCAAACCATGCAGGAAACGGCTTGTGACAATGGAAGTGGTGAGGGAGGGCTCTAACAAGTCCCTGGGCAGAAGCTAACAACGGAGGACTGCAGAGACTTAAAGATTCCTGCATTACTGACCTGTTGAATCACTGCTTTACAGGACATGGGATGAGGCAGGGAGTAGGGAATATATCATCTTACAGAGATGGCATCCTATTTCCGTCCTTTTGACCAGGTTATTGTTGGCAGGGCAACTGGCATATTTAAATGACAGCTATTGCAACTCACCAATGTTAGAAGAGCGCTTAAGAAAAACCCTTCTTAGGTTTAGTTGCTGGAATTTTGGGGGCAGATGATTTAGCAAACTGCTCAAGGAAAACTGGGTGGGAGACCTCCAACTCAACTTCAGTGATAAAGGCAAGGAGGCATATCAGGGAGTTTGAAGCAGACAGAAAAATGACAGCATATACCAGTAATCAGCAAAGTAAGAGACAGCAGTAATGAGCGTGAAACAAGAAATCTAAATAACTAAAATCAGGGTGTTTCTCATTAAGCAAGATACATACAAATGAACTAAGACAGCAAGTATCACCTTGCAATTCTAAAGCAAGAAAACTCACATTGAAGACACTGGCAATTTTGCCTTCTGACTAAGACGACACCTTCCTATAGTTACTGACTTTTGAATGTCTTCATCTGAAATGGCCTTAATCATGTCCCTGAACTCAGGGACTTTTTAAAATCAGACCCTCAAGCTGCCTCAAAATGGATACTGAAGGCAGTAGAAACCACAAATCATGTGTTGCTTTTGAAATCCTAGGTCTAAAGGATTAAATCCTAATGAAATAATGAGAAATTAATTAAAAAAGAGTGTGTCTGATACCTGAAAATATAAGGGGATGTGAGATAAATGTTATAAATCTAACAGAGGTCATTCTGTGTATAAGAACTCATTTGCTCTTAGGAGGGAAGTGAAAATCAGCAGTGTGCTAAAACAGAGACAACAAAAGCAAATGGAATATGGAAATTCTGAAGGAATTTCTGAAAGCACTTAAGGGCACCGACAGGAGAGATGAATCTTTGGGACTTGAAATTAAAATTTAAAGAAGGGGACAGAGTTAATTAATAAAATTTAATATGATCTATAATCAGGAGGAATGATTTGATAAGGAAATGGCAGAAATAAAAAAAAATAGAAAAACAGGAAATGAAAAAGGATATGAAAGGAATAAAGTAGAAGTGTTGGGAGACAGGATTACACAGAAGTCAACTAAAATATGCAAAGTTAGACTCACAATATGTTAAGGTATGTGATGACCTTTTTTGTTTTGTTTCGAGAAACCTTCTGCTTTAAAATCACATTGAAATCTGTGGTGCTACAGCTTGTAGGCAGAATCTCCTGACCTCCCTACCCCTTGCTGCTTCTGGGGACTTCAAACTGAATGAAATATCTACCCCTACTCTTTTTCCTCAGGTCAGACGTGTCTGTCCAATGCTAGCATTCAACCAAAACTGGGTAGCTGGGAAGAATGTACTTGTCAGATTAAATAATCACCAAATTCATACATTTTTCCCTCAGTTGTATTTTTCCCTAAAATGAATAGAATGATCAGCAAATGCGAAGTATAACCACCTAAAGTGAAAACTAAAAAAAAAAAAAAAAAAAAAAAATTTAATCAGCAGCCCAGTCAGATGGCTGAGTTGCCTGTTTGAAGCAGCCACCAGGCCAAGCTCCAGCAATACTTGGGGTGGTGAGGCAGTGGTGGCCATGGCCGTGGCCAGTGCAGGGCTGGCTGCAGCTGAACCAGCCCAGGATGCACTGCTCCAGGGACACTGGCTGGACTTTCCCCTGTCCGGCAGGTGGTGATCGGCACTCAGCAACCACCACTTCTGGCTGCAAAGGCTATTTGAAGTGACTCATAAATCCCAGGCCACCAGCAGCTGCACCTTACCGATTAATGAGAGTTACCTAAGCTATTCCAAGAGTTCTTGAAATTGTTATTGTTGGCCCAGTTCATGGCACCTTCTTCTTATCTGGATTGAATTTACACCAGCTGTCAATCATCCAAGCAAAACTGACTCCTACTCTTACAAGCAGTGAGAAGAGGTCCATACCAGCTGCAAAGCAAATCAACCCAGTGTTATCAGCTGGAGGGAGGTACCTATTGGACAAGGATGAGCAAACGCTCATGGGCGTCCCCTGAGACCTCATTTCCAAAATCAGTCTTGACCACAAAGAACAGATCTGCCTAGCCCGTGTCAGGCATTGCAGATTAGTCACCAACACCCACCCAAGGCTATCAAAGTTTGCTGACAGCCCTCCCTTTATCAGCAGGGACAGAGTTCCTGTGGCCATTGCCAGGAGATGACAATTTACTAATCTGAACTGAGCTGTCTCTGAACCTCGTGAAGGTTTGACTCCAATACCCCATCTGATGCAGATGAAAAGGCCAGTCTGTTACAAAGATGATTTGACACACTAGTGGATAAAATTGAGTATACCAAAATACTAAGGAAAGAAATAATAAAAAGTGTAGTCAAGGCTTTGACACCGTTTTATGCAGATGCTAAGAGAGGTTTTAAGAATATGAGAAGAAATCAGTGCAGCCGCATTAACTCCTGCCTAGGTCCTGCTTGGTTTTGAAACAGAAACTTTAAAAGACCCTCTTGGCTTTACATTGAGGTGAATAAGAGCTGTTACCTTGAAAGCCATAGAACTACTCTGAAAGAAACTCTGAAGGAAATTAGATAATGTTATCAAGAAATTAGAAAGCCTAGGGAATGGAGAAAACATTAGCCTTAAACAGGATTCATGCCAGAACTTCATTGTAGGAAATAACAGAAAAGGTAGATAACTAACAGGTTTATTCAAAACATGTTTTGCAGCAGTGGAAGAATACATGACCTGGGTAATGAGCAGAACGGTATGTTTCTGCGGCACAGGCCGAGCCGAACAGATCTATCGGCAGCCTGGGAAACTGTGGGGCCCTGGACTTGATCTGAGCAGTTTGTAAGACACTGGGAACATCATCAGGAACAGGATGACAAAAGGGGAACATGTAGAACTTGTGACCCAGTATGGAAACTGCAACAGATCTGTAACTGAGAAATTACATCAGAGAGAAAGGGAATGGCAAAATGCATATAAACTAAAGGGCTGCTAGATGCATAACTTACCAAAGGTTTTATTATAATGTGGAGAATAAAGTGATTCTAGAAGTTATCTACATGAACTGCTGTTGCAAGCTAAAATACAGTTTGAGTGCCTTTTGTTAACATGGCTTCATCATGGGGCCCATCCGCATTTTAAAAACACAAAGAAAGTACAAAACATGGACAGTAAGCATTCCAAATGAGATATAAAGAGGAAATATTATTATATCGAATTATTCCAAAATATTCAAGTACCTGCGTCCATCCACACTGTAAGTTTGTTTACATGGAAAAGTTTTTTGGGAAAATAGCCACATGCATCTAACTGGTGGATATGCTGTAAAGTTAACTTCAAAGCAAAACTCTTCCTCACCAATTTCAAAATGTTCTTTAGAGTTGGTTATATTTATAAATCCCTTTTCTGGAGGAAAAAGAAAAAGAAGAAAATATTGATATTATATTACAAAGGCTGGACTGCTTAATAAAGGAATTTTGACATCGGTATGTTTTTTGGTTTGGTTATCAGAAGCAAAAAAAAGCACCGTGTTACATCACAAACACCATCCTGTTAATCCAAATAAGATAATGCGTCAAAACAGTATTGAAAGGATGTCATTGTGTTCAGCTGCAGACAAATGACCTCAGCCTGCTGAAGCTGCATATTTGGTCAGACCAGAACCCTTCCAAAATGGTCCAACATCTCTCCCCCATCCGCCCTACAGAACCACAGGGCCAACAATGCCATTATTTATTTGGTTTGTTTTAAGTGTGTTTCCAGGTGTTAACAGCCACGTCTCCTGGCTTTCCTCTAACAGGGAACAAAACCAGGTGGCACCACAAGCATAACCAGATGCTGATAATAGCTGTTTCTCCTTCCCTGAAATGAGCTGAAGATTTTGCAAATGAGTCTTGTAGCTGCTCCTTTATTTCTCCATCTAAATTAGACATATTTAATGCAAGACATGAAAAAGTGTGTGAACCATGAGCTGCTGATACTTGCTCTGATGGGGTGGGATTAGTTTCACCTAATGGAGCTGTCTGAAGTTCAGTGACCCACCTAAACTATTTGTTTGGACCGCTGATAAACTCAGTGGAATGAGACAGGCTTGTCCAGATATATCCCATCCTAAAATACAAGATAACAAAGATGTACTGAACTGCTTCTGGAAATACCTGTTTCTTGACACTGACTGCTGAAGGAACCAAAGCCATTGCTGGGGCTAGGTTCTCATGAAGTGAAATTAATCCCCCCTAAGGAGACTGAACAGCAGACGCATGTGGGAGGAGGCTGTCCTAAAGGTATCGGTGGGGCTAGGATTGGCTCTGTAAAAATCAACAGAATCACATATGTTGCAAGAGATCTCTGGAGATGTCTAGTCCAGCTCCTGCTCAGAGCAGGTGCAACTAGATGAGGTTGCTCAGAGCCATGTCCAGTTAAGTTTGGGTATCTTCAAGGAAGTAGACTCTACAACCTTTGGGAAACTTGTGCCAGTGTTTAATCAGCCACATGGTGAAAAACTGTCCTGTAGAAATATTCCTGGACTGACTTTTTCCTTTTGAGTATTTTTCTTCTGGTTGTAACCCTATATTCTGCTTGGCATGTTTTATCTTTGTCTGGCTTACTGGCTTAAAAAATACTATCTGGAAACTCCCACATAAACCACAAAAATTTCACTATTTTAAAACAAGAAGCAATTCCTTTCATGACTGTTCTCCTACTTTTTGATATTAAAGGCTTATAGGTTTTATAAACTGGACCTTCATCTTTTGCATGATCTTTTGGACTTCATCCTTCCAGGCAGAAGGTCACCTCTGTATGTACTGTTAACAACACAAGCAGCCAAGAGTAAAGGCTTTCTCCAGAGTGCATACAAGGACCTTGGAGCAGGGTATGCCATTCCTCTGGAAAACAACTCAGAAAAAGCGTCTTTCTTGAATGAGAAAGAAGATAGCACATTATTGCTTGGCTTATCATTTTTTGGCAGATTTAAGTGTATTTCTGCTAGAGAAACAGTGATTATTCAGTAATGCCAGAGAGGTTAGATGAAATTCTTGAGACTGTAATCAAAGCTTTCCAGTCTCTGTATTTATTGTATTTGTTTATTTGTTGCTTTAAACCTAATGTGTGTTGCAAAATAGCATTGAGATTGCGTAGCGTTAAAAATTCTTTATTCAACGCTGGCAGAAACTGAGCATAAGAACTGCAGAAATAAAGAGCCTTGCAGCTGCAGTTGTTGGCATGATCTCTGTTGTGCTTTAAAGTGGCCCAACCACCCTGCCTGACCTGCCCAGCAACACAAGATGGGTTAAGTTGGTGAAGTGTCAATTAGCAAAGAGCAAACCAGAGCTGTCTGGCTGCAAGGCTATATTAGAGATTAGAAGACCACCCGCCAATGTAGTTATCCTAGCCAGGGTCCCCAGGCAATGCAGTATGTGCCAATCAAATCAGTTTTCTCTTCGTTAAGTTACATCATGACCATTCCCAGCACAGCTATGGGTGCCGACTCATGCGCAGTGATGGTTTAAAGGTAGGACACTGATAGTTTCAGAAACTGCTACCCTATGACACAGACAGCTGAGTGAAGTCTGTATCTATATCACTGCTGAAATCGAACCTGGGATGCTAGCACAAATTCACACCAACAACGGTTGTCATTAATACATTAGGCTAAAGGCTGGGGTGGGTCGGAAGCACAGGATGTCCCTGTATAACCTTGGAGAGAGAAGCATGGCTGTTAGCTAGGTATGACAAGATGCCCCCACTTTAATCCAGTGTGTAAGTAAAAAAACAGATTTTTTAATCTGCAAAGCCAATGAGCCCTCGGAAGTTTTGTTGACGTAAGGGGTATTAAAGAAGGTACAGAAAATCATTGTAGCTTGGCATACCCCAGTCAAAAACACCCCACTCAGAAATACAGTCATCCAGGGACAGTGACCAAATACCCCCTGTTAATGTGACACATACTCACACCTGATAGTTTATGGATCCAAGAAGCCACTATTTCTGAACTGGGCCCCAGTACTGAGGAAGAAGAGAATCTTGCTGTACCTTTACACTACCCTCTCACCCCTACCTTCCTGTTTACTAAGTGTGTAGAAAAAATGCCCAGGTATCATACTCAGTAATTGTAAATGATGACAGAACTTTCTGCTCAGTGGTAGGCAGAAGCTGAAAAGAGGATATTGCACTGGAAAAGTCATTTCTGAAGAGACTGGGGTATGTATTCTCACTTCCTGCCATTCCTAGCTTAGATGTTGTCAACTCTGAGAGCAGCTACATCTAAGGTCAAACGTGGTCTTTGAGACAGCCTTGTTCTCAGGGCTACAGACTGCAACTCCAGGCACACCAGTCAGAAAACTACTTCCAGTGCCTACTCCAGCAGCACGGTCCTAACTACAGCTTTCCTTTTTATGCCTTATTTCCAGACTTATGCCTATTTGTATATTATTTCCATCTGAGAAACAAGGTTTGCAGTTGAGGCTGCTCTGGACTAACTCCAACACCACTGGCTTTCGCATCAACATGTTGCTTAAATCGAATGAGGTTTCCTTTGGTATGCTTTCGCTTTTTTACATTTTCAGGCCTTGGGTAGCTTGGTGTTAGGAGGATGGTTCCCTTCAGTGCCTGGAAAGCAGGAGACACGCAGAACAAACAATAACGCTGGAGCAGTTGTCTCTTTAGTTTCAGGTTTTCCTTCAGATTCATCACAGCTGTGGCAGCGCTTCTGCAGGGCGTTTTGTCAGCTCTGTCAGCACTCACTATTCATCATCTCTCTGGGCTTACATTCTCCATTAACACAGAAGTTTTCACTTCTCTTCTGCTACCATTTCCACAGCTTTCAGAGCTGAAATTCTTCCCCAGATTTACTTTCCCATAAAAAATGTGGCAAATTCAAATGGCCACTTGTCAGTCACTCTCCCACCATAAGAGGAAATGGTTGTTTCTCATTTGTTCTGGGTTTTGAGTGGGACAACCCACCACCAGAACCTTTCAACTGTTTGATTCCTTCCTGGCAGACCCAGGTCAGGCCTGGTACAGAGTTTCTATCTGCTTTTTTCTGTATAACAGCTGCAAGCACGTGAAGGGACCATATGAAACAGCAGAGCAGAGGCCACGAGAACCTCTGTCATACCTCCCCACCTCTGAAGGTGCAGCAAAGGTCGGGTGTAGGTGCTGTACGTGAGTGAAGACAGGTGGAGTGGGAGCAAGTGGTGAGGAGGAGGCTGAGGCCACGGCTGCAGCTTTTCAAAACCAACACTGGAGTCACAGCAGGACATTTCTGTCTCACATTAGTTGAAACTGGTCACTGGTTGTTCCAGACTATGTAGACATGGAGTCTAGACCTCTAACCAGTGCCATTTAATTTCACTTCTAAGAGCACTGTCTTTTAATGGGAATTATTTGAAAAGCAACATAAAGAAAAAGTTGAGTATCTTCTGGTACCAGAATGACTCAGTCCAGATTAATCTCTTGGCTTTCCTGGACTGCCAGTAACTGCAAACAGACTTTTTCCTTAGAAAAGGAATTATGAACATACACTGCATACCTGCAAGCAAAGAACTGTCACATGGAAAACAAAGCAAAACAACAAACTGAGGGACCAGATTAACACTGGGGGAGGAGGGGGCAGGATTGGAATTACCTAAAACTGTAACCAAAGCAGTTTGATTTGGATGAACTGTAGAAGAACAGGTATAATGTCCACTATCGCTTCTTCCTGCCGCTGAAGCAAATGCATACTGGATCCGAATTGCCGAGCGATCTGTTTGATATTCTAATCCTTCAAACTGGCGGTCCTAGTTTTCAACAGAGATTCCCATTTAATCAGTTGATAGCGCCAATATTACCTATTTTAAAGTATGCCTTTTCTTCTTACCTGTTCAACTTCTTTGTTTTCAAAAGACAATTTTATTCCAAATTTATAATTACGGTAAACAGCTCTGCATCTGATCAGCAACGGTTCCCCAACTTTAAGAAGTAATTCAGGTAAAGGTGCTGCTTGTCTTTCATTTAAGTCTACAAAATCAAAACATAGTCACTGAAATGACCATCACTTTGCCTGGAAAAATGCTCAATTAGATCAACATTTTTTCTGCTAATGCTGTATAGACATCCATTATTACATTGCAATGATAAATAGAATTTGGGGAAATTACTCATCAGTCATGAAATTTGATGGATTTAGATGTCTCAAACCAAATTTTGTGATAATTTACAAGATATCTACAGGGCACAGTTCAGCACAGGGCTTAGCTCAGGTCGGGTTTATTTAAAAAAACAGGCAAACAAAGCTGAATGTATATGTTGGTTTATAATTATTTATGAATTCATATATTTAAGAACACTTTGAAGAGCGTTTCACTGCAACACAGTCCTAAAAGCATGCAGAAAAAGGTAATAGATGTTTAGAAAATGTAGAAGGGCAAGGCATTTTTTACAGAGACCACAAAGAACTTCTAGAACCTAGTGTTTGAAAGTGAGACAGAGCAATCACGTTCACTGTTAGGTTTGTTCCAGTAATTACAAACAAGTAGCTTAGCCCAGAAAGCATACTCAGATGAGTAGCGCAACTAACTTCAGCGGCAGAATCCTGCTTGTGTGTAAGTAAACCTCAGAGGGAAGTTACCTATTGTAAAGAGGCTGGTGCATTCTCTGCCCAGGTCATTAACTGCACAGCACCATATATAAGTTTGAAACAATTCATGTTGTACCTTCTGTATGCCATCTATTTCCCCAGTTTCTTCATGCATTTTATCAGGGCAACTGCAATTACAAGCACAATTATTCATTGACTCATTTGGTTAACCTCAAGCAAGTAAATCTGATAAATCTCCAAGCCATGAAAATATGTAAACAATAGTGGGAAAACTGGATCTTACATAGCTGAATAAAAAGGAACTAGGAAAGGTAAAGATAAGAAAATAAAAATGTCACAGCCTAGGCAGAAATATGAGCTAAAATGACCTGAATATGCCCAAACTGGCTCAAAGACAGGTAATGCTGTGACTAAAATCTGGACAAGAGTGAAATCATAGAGGCGGAGCTTTCACACCATGTCTCTGAACTCCTGGTGGTGGGAACTTCTGCAAATCCATCGGCCGTTATGAGACCCAGATCCCAAACTGCCATGCTGCAGAGAAAGGTATTATTCCCACTGTTAACAGAGTCAACTTTATATATTAATAGAACGGAAAAAAAATTCATTTAGCTTGGAAAATTATGATCCCTTGTAACATCTTCCCAGCTGTAATGCACTCACATTTCCAAAAAATGTGAAAAACTAGAGGGAAACGAGATACCTTTCATTTGTTCTGGTGACATCAAAATACTAGAATCTGGAATAACTTTTTTCAAGTCAAGAGCCGAAAGTTTCCAAAAGAGCACAACAGCCAAAATTTCTAAGAAAAATGTGTTGCAGCACTCCAAAAGTGGACCATGCTGACACAGGTTTTCAACCAGCACATGGGTGTGCAACCTGGTAGATCCCATCTCCAAAAATTCTGACCCAAAAGCTCTTCTTCAGTTATCACAGAATCATAGAATGGTTTAGGTTGGAAGGGACCTTAAAGATCATCTAGTTCCAACTCCCCTGCCATGGGCAGGGACACCTTCCACTAGACCAGGTTACTCAAAGCCCCATCCAACCTGACCTTGAACACTTCCAGGGATCTTGAACCATCCAACCTGGCCTTGAACACCTCCAGAGATCATCCACAACTTCCCTGGGCAACCTGTTCCAGTGCCTCACCACCCTCACAGTAAAGAATTTATTCCTACTATCTAATCTAAATCTACCCTCTTTCAGTCTAAAACCGCTACCCCTTGTCCTATCACTACACTCCCTGATCAAGAGTCCCTCCCCAGCTTTCCTGTAGGCCCCCTTTAGGTACTGGAAGGCTGCTAGAAGATGGTAAACTTTTAGTCTAGAGATTCAACATGCATATAAACATACTCCATACCTCTTTTCAGGTGTTTTGCAAAATATCCACTCCACAGAGGGCTGGGGGTAGCTCTCAGATATGCACTCAATAGCATCCGATTTTTCCCTTTTCCTGAAATAGGGTTTGCCTGGTTTCTCTGTTAAAAATCATGCAAATATTTAGTAATGCTGAAATAATTTTGAAACAGTGTTTTGCTCATTTCATAGCACATGAAGAGCTGTAATTTATTTCAGGAGGTTTCAACACTGAGGGAATAGAACATGATTCTGCCCTAGGGATATTGTGGGTTAGTCTCACAAGCTTTTCAGCCTTGATTGCCAAATGCACCGCTTCCCCCGTACCAAAGGCCTGCCTCTATACACCAGAGGATAATCCTGAGACTGATACTGAATGGTGCTAATTTGCTGTGGTTGCTATTCATTTCACTGGGCAGGAGCACAGACACCTTTTGAAATCACATCCCAAGCCCATGGCCTTTGGTGGTGTATCTGCTGAGACTACAAAGTCTCTTCACATGCAACTCGGTCTGATCAGATACACGATGGAAAAACAATGGGTGATAATGACTTCTGATAACCAGCAGACTTCTCTATCCTATACCTGTAACCCAGGGGGAAAAGGTTCCTAGACAACTCCCAGTCCCCTGAACCCATCAGACGCAGACTTGGACTAAGCACAAAAATTTAATGTATTAAAGCTACTAAAGATTTGACTCAAAATGAAAAGCACTGAGTCTGGCTTTAAGTCATCTTACAATGAAATTACAGCTTCCACACAGAAGAGCGGCATTTTCTTTAAAGTTACACTTCCACTGCCTGCAAGGTGACTTGGTAAGGTAGAACTAATGCTTCTGGCTTTTTAATTTCTGTCTTCATTTTTCTCTGATAAGCTGGGCCTAGAAGGGTTTTTTACCTATAGAGATTCACATCTCAGTTGAAGGGTTCACATCTAGCCTGGAGGATTTTATGAGAGATGTAATTATGATATTAGATTCACAGGAGCAAAGAGAATGCAATCCAAGCAATTGATATGGAAAAGATCTTTATCGAGACTGTTTCAAACTACTCTCGCTTGCACATGTATTAACATTTTTTACCTCTGAAGCCTAACTGATATAGTAGAGAAGGTAATTTTTAATTAAAGATTTAATACCCTGTCCCCTCAATGAAGCTGTTAAAATTATAATTGAGATATGCAATAGGCCTTCAAATAAAACAAGGAGAGACCGGAGGTGACACTTCTCGCTCTGAGAGAGAAAAAAATCAAACAGAAGAAATACTTCAAAAACAAATAAAGAAGGAATAAAAAATGTTGATTAGTCACAGTTTATTAAAAACAAGGCAAGTAATGATAAGTGTTATTAAGTCTGTCTCTAGAAGTGTTTGAGCATGATTTTGCCAGTCTTAGCTGTTTGGATTGATGTTCTTTTCTTTGAAATTTCTTTTACATTTTTTAATTTTATCTTTAAATTTGGCCCTTTCCAGACAAACTAATATGGTATTTCTCTTCTGTTAAAAAAAAATCATGTCAATATGGGTCTTTTTTTTTTTCAGATGTTCTTGGACACCCCTGCTTAGAAGCAGAAGCTTGAACTTTGTTGCCTTTGCATCAGAGATGTCTCTTGTGTGGTCCTTGAGAAAATTCAATCAAAACTGCTCCCACTGTGAGCCTTTCAAAAAGTCGCACCTCACATTTAACACCACGAGCATTTAACAGCAGTTAAAACCTCAGCTTCTCAGGCACCCTTGTGCTGAGCAGCTGCAGTACTGATGCATTTTACCCTAAAACCCAATAAACAAGCAAAGGCTGGCACTGAAAGAGGACCTTGGTGCCTCTTGCTGCCCACAGAGTTGCGAAAGGAAAAGCTGTGAGAGAAGTGCAAAGAGACCCAGCGGCAGGTACAGGCAGAGAAGCAGCAGAGTGGGACAAGGTGTGACTTTGGAGCGCCAGAGACCAGACTATAAAAGGGACGTCCTGATCTGGTCCAGATAACAGCCCAGCCAGCAACACTGAGAATAAATAGGTTAAGAGGCAAGCAAACAAATTGAGCCCATGAGCTTTGAGAGCACACAAAAGCCACCCTCGATTTGTCCCTTTTGGCACAGAGGGGAATCTCTCATAGGGGAGAAGAGGGCTGCCACGCATTTACATCTTTATTTGTTCATTTGCATGGTTTATTGACCAGCGAAAGCTGACTTTCACATAGTCTGTGGTTTTGACTTCAGTCTCTGAAGACAGCCCCAAGTCCTATGCAAATCTAGGAAGATGCTTGAAATGCAGCACGAGAGCTTCATTGCTTTAATTGAATTGAGCCTCTCCCCTTGAACCTACTGATGGAGTGACCCCTTTCATCTGAGATACACTTACTTCGAATGAGAATAGGCACAACTATTGTGTAATTGCCAGTTTTACTTATGACCGAGAGGGTGTATTTTCCAGCCTGTGTTTCTTTTATTCGGGAAAAAGCCAAAGACACAACATACCTATAAAACAGAAAATAAAGCTGTATTTGTTATCTAGAAAGGAATATGCAGCAGACACAATAAAACATTAGCTCTTTATCTCTTGCAAAAACCCTTCAGAGATACTAGTATTCATTATTTACACAGTGCCCTTCAACCTCAAGTGTTTTCATCTTGTATCTTCCTACACAAGCAGCACGTAGGAACTTAAAACACTGGTGCCACATGCTTGATACTGAGCATTGGGAAGGATGGACTTCCTGAGATTAGGACAGCTGGGGAGGTCCACAGGGAAATGTTTTACCTACCATCCCACCCCACATGTTCTGCAGGGGGAGGCAATAATCCAGCCTCAGGTTCCACCCAGGTTTGGCTGTGAGAATGAGGGTGCTGTCGCTGGTGCTCTTCCTGATCTGCAGTGTGACCCTAACAAATCACAGAATTCTCCATGCCCCAGTTTCTTTGCCTACAAAATCACAATATTTGCCTCACATGAGCACTGCAAAGCTCAGACTGATCGATGTCAGAAAGTCCCTGGAGAAATCCATGTATGATACTGCACAAATTAAAAACTATTCTGACTTTAAGGCTCACATGCGTATATGTATCTAAATGACAATCAGCAACGTGCTGCAGGGTGACAACAGTTAAGAAAGATTAGAAGATTTAAAAAGATAATGCATAGCATAAAATTAAATGCAAGCACAGTCACAAAAAATATTCCATTTGCATCCTAAAAGAAATGATCTCTTAAAGGTCTTTGATCCAATAGATCCCTTGACTTACCGGTTCTCTGAGTCCAGTGAAGGTTTACAAACCTTGCTCTCTTTAAAGAACCAAAGGCATGAAATGATCTCTGAAATGTTCATTATCACTCTTAATTCAATATCTTCAAACACATTGACTTCCACATTTTTAGTTGCTTCATATATATTGTCTGTTCCTTGAGAATGCAAATAACACCCAAGATCTTCCAAAATGTCAGAAATCTGCAATGCAAGAGGACAGATTTTTATGTATTTATTAGCAACTAGATTAAATTGCTTTTTTGCCTTCAAATATTTTTAAAGGATGCTCTTCTGGAAAAGCTTTCATAAACTAATAATGCCTTGCAATGCCCAAATATGAATGCAAATTATACTGAAATAACACCATCATACCTTCATTTTGTTTGGATTTTTTCTTTTTTTTCATTTCTACTGTTGAACTTACTTATAAATATGTTGAATTCTACTGCACAAGGAAACACTATAGGATTCCTGTTGAATTAGTTAATCCTGTTCTCTAGACAGACATCACAGAACAATTTTAGCCAGAAACATAGTAATTTCCCTTAGTGACACAGGCTATTCTTTACTCTCATTTTTGTTTCCTTTCATGTAGAACCATAGGAAGACACAGAACTATAACACAACTTTTCTGTTTGTGAGCTCTAGGCAAAGGCAGGGCCAGAATAGGCTTTTGTTTTAGCATCTCACTGCTTGTCATCGTAGCATCTGGCTAGACTGCTCCTCAACAACTTGGGGGCTTTACTAGGTAGAGAAGGTTTGGGCCGGGCGCCTTCACACCTTTCATTTCCTCACCATTGCATACGGGTAGAGGAGAATCGCAAACAGAAAGAGAATATTACACAGTCATTCTGAAAGCCACCGATGGATTAATGAGTCTCTACGCTTAGATGCCACAAAAGGTGGTGAGTAAAGACCTCCATCTGAAGAGTGGCCCTAAGTATCTCCCTTACTTTGGTGGGTGAAATTTATCTGGTGTAAGTTTATGAAAGGACAGAGTTCATTGCACCCTCTGCCCTGTACTGTGCTTGGCCAGTTGGTTCTCATTCCTTGCTCCTTCTTTTTTCCTTCACTTGGTCTGAGAAGTATCTAGAGATAACAGTCATATTCTGCCTTGTCAGATACGAGGACAGCACAGCTTTGGCTGGTATATCTTCCTTTGTTATCTGAATTATTGATATATTTGTCCAGGAATGAAAAAGATTTCATAAGACTATCTTGAAACAAGAATCCTCAGGAAATACGTTAATCACAGGTCTCAGCTGCTTTATAATTTAGATGCACACCACCTCTTCTTGGCCTTCTGCCATTTCAAGTCAGAGGAGAAGAAAAAAAAATTGTATTTGATTCCCCATCCAGCTTTGGTGTCTCAGTCAAGGCTTAGACAAGGCAGGGATTTATGGGCTTTGGTGGTGGGAATAGAGGGTGGTGCAGCTTCCCCATCAGTCCCAGCAGCTGTGGCACACACACACTGCAGCAGGCCACCAGTTCACACCATGGCCATGGCAATCCCCTCTTAATGGCACATAGTTTTTTTACATTGATACATTTCCAGCAATATTCAGAATATTCAGATGTGCTGATGTGAGACAGTATCAAGGCAGCAATTATAAAATTGGTTTTAGAGAAAACTGGTGCTTACCTATTTACAGTTTCAAAGTATGAATTGTGACACATATTTCCCTCTAACCTTCTGCAGTCATATTTGGCCTTCCAGTATCTGGAAGGGGCCTACAAGAAAGCTGGAGAGGGACTTTTTACAAGGGCATGTAGTGATAGGACGAGGGGTAATGGCTTCAAACTGGAAGGGGGTAGATTTAGATTAGATCTCAGGAAGAAATTCTTTACTGTGAGGGTGGTGAGGCACTGGAACAGGTTGCCTGGGGAAGTTGTGGAGGTCCCATCCCTGGAAGTGTTCATGGCCAGGTTGGATGAGGCTTTGAGGAATCTAGTCTAGTGGGAGGTGTCCTTGCCCATGGCAAGGGAGTTGGAAGTAGATGATCTTTAAGGTCCCTTCCAACCTAAACCATTCTATGATTCTATAACTCTGTTTATTTTGTCTGTGACATCCTCGCAGCCTAAAGGTTTAGGGTGTTGTAAGATACTGGGAAGGCATTTCTGGAATGGATAGGAATATTTTATAAGCAACTCGTTCTCTGTTAGGTTACCTTAGGAGTTACCAATGCCTCTGGTGTTCCTGAACCTTCATCCTTCTGGCTGGTAAACACACACGTAATCTCAGATGTATTTTGATTCATTGCAGAAGTGAAAGCAACTGCTGTCATAACAAGAACTGTAAAACAGAAATAGAAAACAAATGTAATCATGCCTATCTCTCTGGTCAGGGATAACAATTTTAATAAAAATAAAGTACAACAAAACTGTAGAAAAACTACAGCTCTTTAAAAAAAGGTAAAAGGAATATGCAGATATATCACGTACATTTGCAAACTCTGCATTTGTGTATTGGAAATGAGAGAAAGCACTATTCAGAGAACCTTTCAAAAGCACAGGTACATCACACATTATAAGTCTGTTCCATAATATTTCAGCAAATGTCTAAAGAAAAAAGCTTTTACGTGTAACGAAAGCTCCTTTAGAAACCACATTACAAAACACAGGCTCCGTCTTGCAGCTCACTTCTGCATCAGTGTCTCTGAAAGGGCCCTGCAGCACCAAACCCTGCAGCTGCAGGCCAGCGTTTGCCCATCGTGAGCTGGAGGATGATCATGCACCATCCTTCCCATTGGCACTAAGGAGGTGTCCAGGTCAGAAACACTCCCCAAGCACCCCTCACTCCTGCACAGAGCAATGGCAAAATAAAGTCCCTCACTTGCCTTCAGAGCCCACACTCAGCTTACTCAAGGACCCAAGATCTAGTCTCCCCTTTCCCTCCTCTCCAGGACAGGCTGTATTTGATCTGACATACTGGAGTCTCTCCTGAGCCTTCCTCATGTGGATTTGTGCATGCCAGCAGCTCGCAAGCAAGGGCCAGGTTAGATGCTTCTTTCTCTGAGTTGCCATTCTCAGTCTTATGCTCTTTCCCCTCTGGGAAGCAAACAAGGCAGCAATTCCCACTCTTTTGAGGAAAGCAGATGCAAAAAGCAGAGGGCAAGGAAAAGTAAGCCCATGGCTTTCTCCGGCTCTCTCCCTCCTCTGTATCTCCCTGGCTCTGTCAAGTCCCAGAAGCCTACACAGCCAGGGCAGCTCACTTGCCAGCTCCCAGGCCTGGCAGGAGGAGCAAATGTCATTCTCCTTATGCATAAGAAAACAGTATGGAAAAGCTTCTGGTGCCTCAAAGGCATCATCTCCCTGAAATGCTTCATATGAGCCTTTCTGCAGGGACTACAGTTTGAAAAGTCACCTTTTAGCCTTCAAGGAGCTATATGGTAGCCATGCCTCCTCCACTGCACATAAACAAGAAAAACAGAAGTAAGACTGCACAACTGGCTGGGTGAAATGTGTCTGTTTTCCATTAAGTCTTTAAAGCCAGTCCTCAACAGTACAAATAATCGCTGAATCATATAATAGCATGTCTCTCCTGGTGACCTGGAGAATTCCTACTCTCGGGTCTTGGTTTTTTGCTTTTCTTTTTTTTGTTTCCCCTCAGCTCCTGAGATGGTTGAACATAAAGCAAGGTGTAGAGTTGAAAGAAGGAGAGTTGAAAGAAGGAAAAAAGGTAAATATATCAGGAAGCGCTTGAAGAATGAAAGTAATGAGACTATTTCTGCAGGTGATGGAAAGAGCAAAATTGGAAGAAGGAAGAAATGAGTAAGAGTTGCTGCCATGTCCTCTTTGACATTTGTGCCTTCTGGAGCCGCCCGAGCTCTAACCTGACATCACTTCAACAACGTCTTTTCTTCCCTCTTGGCAAATGTGGATTAAGACTGAGTCCTTCTCATTCAGGCATGTAACATACACTTCATTTTGGGTGCCACCTTTCCACAGTATACACAGGCGATGGTCTGCTTTTGCAGACCTCTCAGGAAGATCCTGTCTGTCTGTCTGTGATCCCTAAGAAAGGTGAACAGGATTTCTTTGTGGATACATGTATCTCCTTCCATAACACTGGCATATCCTGAGACAGTGAGTGCCAGAGGACAGCTGAAAGGCAGGTATGCTTTAGGTGTCTACATCAAGCATTCTGAATTCCTCCCCACGGATGCAACCCAGGTTTCCAGCCCTCCCACTAGCCTTTCCCCAAGTCCTTCTCTGCTCGGCTTTCTCTGCTTCTGTTCGTTTGTTGCCCACTTTACCTTTCGCCATTTTCAAACTAGAGACATTTGACAGGCTCACAGCCAGGGGCTTAGCTGATGGAAACCCACCTACGTCCACTGATTTCCAAGACACACCAGCTAAAAGAACCTCAAAAGTTCAACTCATTTGGTCTGTTGAGTACTCCCTTGCTTCAGCTTTCTGATCTGCAAATAGTTTTAGCTTCTGATCGTACAAACTGAGCCAATTTATCCCTGGCTTTACTCCACTGCACTCACATCGCCTTGTTAGCAGGATGCGTAATGCCGCAGTTGGAAAGGGAAAGATGTATTTGAACACCAACAGGGAAAAGATTTGCAGCTAAGAGTTAGGCAGAAGCAGACAGATGTAGCAACCAGACTGTGAGCGAGACATGCAAACAAGGTGTCTGATGAACTGGAACTGCATCTGTAAAGGACAGTATGTGGGAGTATATGCTGGAAGAGGGAGTAGTGAGCACCCTGACACCCTCATGTACAGGAAAAATTGCAGCTTCTTGTCCTGTTAACTGCTAGAGCTTGTCACTGCTGTCCTCTGCCTTTATTCCTGTGAAATCCAGGAAGGTTTTTAGGGTAAGGAAGGATATTTTGAACCTTAGATGATTCCAGCTGCTTTACAGTGAGGAAAAACGAGCGATGTGCTAGTCAGAAGCATTTAGACGAGCTGAGATGGCGTGGCCTAAACTTGTGTAGGTATTTGAGAAATACATTACACTGACAAAACAGAAAATGAGAGCATGAATAAGCCTTTCAGCAGAAGTAGAATCAAGAAAAGAAATATTGGGAAAACGGCAATGCTCTGATTCACTGTGTTGGTCTTTCAGCTGCTACCTGGCCTGTTCAGGGACTGCTGTTGTGGTTTGCAAGTCAGTCATCCTCCCAAAAGCCCAGAGTAAGAACTGTGAGGACTGAAAGCACTGGGTAAGGAATATCAAATATGTAGCCAGCATAATCATATTATGTATTGCTAAACAGTAGTGAAGCTGGAATGGAAATAAATTGCTGCCTCTGAACAATGTTTGTTTATGCCTGCTTTCCACCTTCATTATCTTTTTATAGGTTATACAAAAATAAATGCAGTAGGAGAAATCTTGTTCGCACTGAAGTCAGACAAACCTCTAGCTGCCATAAACTGAGTCAGGATTTCATCAAGATGTGTAGGCACATACATGGGAAAATGACTGTACAAGTCAAAAAGCAGGCTTAGGTGTAACAGTGCAGAGCAGAAAGGCCTGAATCTACCGGAGAGGTATCAAATCAAGAAGCTATGTTTAAGCTAGTTCAGCGATCAGATGGTTGACCTAATGGAACTGCTTATGAAATTGTATTTTCAAATGGGGGATGACTAAAGCAGCCTTTGGGAAACTGGGAAAGCCACTCCAAAATATGTTGAAAGTCTGAGTTTATCAGAGAGAGAATAGCTGAGCAACTGGAGCACTGTGAAGGATGGAGAGAAAACCTTTCTCTTCACACCAAGGGATGCATCTTGTGTTTGTGTTCAGCTCAGGGTGCTTAGTATTTTAAATAGCACTCGGGCCTTTCTCAGACTTATAACAATCTTCCACTCTGCTTTGCAGCTCAGGAGACTTACATCGAGCAAACTATGTTTTATTTCTTATTTGGCTTCTGACTGTTTTTTCTGGGTGAGACTCTCTGCATCAACATTCCAAAATTGTCTTCATGATCAGGGAAAGTAGAAAAACCCTTTTTTTCCAGCAAAGCTATAGTTCTCCCAGTCATGTGCTGCCAGAAATGTAAGGTTTCAAAAAATTACCAAAAATCTGTAAAAGTGGTAACCTGGATGAGCCTAATACTCAGGCATTAGCTCTGAAAAAACCACACCTTTGCACGCGGCTGCCTTTTTCTCAACATCACCCCCAAAGTGGTGGATCCTAAAGAGAGAATTTTGCTCAATATAAATAAGACAAAAATCAGAGGGAGGCAGGCTATGCAGCATGAGCTGATCTTAACTGAATCCCTGCCTTTTATCCATATCTTAATTCTCTCCCATTGAACTTAACTTTTCTCCTTCCTCATCTTTTAGCACATCTTCCTTCCTGGGTGTCTTCACCCTTTCAGCTTAAATAATTTCCGACTTCCAAAAAATGCAACCCGTGAATTCATTGTCACATGATGATGGGGCCAGAGGTGTTGCTCCATGTTGGAGAACAATAACCATGTTAGAACAAGGTTTAGAAAGCAAGGTGGGTGACAAGACGCCTCTGTTGCAGCTCATGTTAATTGTGACTAGTTGTTGTAACACATGGATGGGGTACATCTAGGTCAGGACCAGTCATTTATCTGGTCTTACCAGTTAATTACAACAAACATCACGTGAACTGCTTTAATTATTTACAGTCATGTTCAAGCATGATCGAGGTGTGAGATGAAAAAAGAGTGTGGTTGCTCTTCAGGAGGGTTTAGTGGAAGGGAACCGAGAATCTCTAGACTTGAATCACTGAGCAGGAAAGCAGTGAGAAGAGGGGAGCAGGGGAGGCCGCGCGGTTTCGGGAAGTGCTTAATTAGGCTCTGTGTACTGGGTCAAAAAACTAATAATGAGAAACAACACTGATATTATACAGTGTCCGGAATGCTACTGTCACCTGCCAGTTTTGTTTGCCATTGCCTTCAACCCTCCACCTGGATCATTTTTCCACCTGGATCCTCAGTCCGCCCCACCCCCCTACCCACCCCCTGAAGCCGCTCAGGCTATGGCCTTACACGCTCTTTCTTCCCGGGGCTCTCGGTGCAGAGGGACCGAGAGCTGCGAACACCAACGCACCGGCGGGGAGGCGGCGGGGAGCGGGGCAGGCTGCGGCCGCTAGGGGGCGCTGCCGCCCCGCTCAGCCCCGCGCAGCCCCGCGCAGCGCCGCGCAGCGCCGCGCAGCCCCGCCGCCTGCCCGCGGCGCGGTGCGGTGCGGTGCGGTGCGGTGCGGTGCTCCTCCGGAGCTGGCGTGAGACAGCAAGGGGCAGCGCTGAGCGCACGCTCGGTCCTCTGAAGTGCAGGGTAACTGGTAACTGACTCGACCAGTTTGGCTCCCGTTTGCCCGTGAAGGAGCTGCTCTGCATTTTTTTATACTTTGGAAATGAAACGGGAAACAAAACATCCTTGTAAATTTTGTCATACGTTAATTAAATCATTGACGATGGATAACTGACTTTTTTTTCTTCTTTTCTTCCACAGGGTCTCCAGCAAATATCTTCTGATTTTCTATTAAAAGACAGAAAGCTTAAAAACACTGACCCTTTCTGGGGCGATCCCATGGCTATCCTTGCATGGCTCAGATAGGATTCTGACTCAGTTTTATCATTTTGAAAAAAATTTTTAAAAACAGGTATTTTTTGCACAAGAACAACTCATGTATATACAACAAAAACCTCCTATTCAGCAGAACACCTTCAAGTAGGATGTGCTCCGATTTATTATAGTGGTCTCAAAAGCGTTTCTTCTGAAGAGATATGAAACCAGAACTTGCTGTCACAGTGAATAACCATTTCTAATTCACCCAGTGCAACTGCCAGAAAAGGGGTCTGCTGCTTGATAACTCACTTTACGTTAGCTTCTGTAGTAAAACTACATTGCCTCTGCCTAAGAAGTCCTTTCAACAGATGAGAAAGAAAGAATTTTGCTCAATCCGCCTCAGGAACATCACTGGAAGAACCAGCTACTCCAACAGTTTGCCATGTGCAGCAGGGAAGACTCTGTCCACAAACTAATTTTCTATATTTTTCATTTTCCTCATCTTTTCCTCAACCTCCATTTTCAGGTCCCAGATGAAAAAAGCTGCAAGGAATTTACTGTTTCGCATTTTTTGGTATATCTAATGACTTGGCCACCATGTCCAAGAATTTGTTCTCTGTCTTGTTATGTCCTAGCATATTTTTGGCACAGGTTTCAGCAAACTTCATCTTTTAGGTAAAATTGTGCCTTTCAATGCTAGTACCTTTCTTCTTAGAAGAGGACAGTCAGCAGCTCTGCCTATGGCTCACTGCAGCCCGCTTATAGATTTTGTAGATTTGAAGACATTGAGATGGCTGAAGATTTTAAATCAGGAATCACACTGGGGATGTATTTTACACCCATCTGTCAGAGAACCAAACAAAACCTTCTCCAACAGAACAGGTAGCTGGGAGTCAGCAGTTACTCCTGCTTTTTTTGCTGATTACTTACAGGCACGTTTGCTTCCGTGCCTTATGTAGTAAGAATAAGCTAATGATGACATGAAGTGCAGGCACATTCTTCACGTGATACTATTACATACCCAATATTGACTACTTTTGCCATTGACTTTATTGCAGACTGATAGCCAAATCATGCTCTGTGATTCATACTGTGATTTCAGCATTCATTTAAGCCAGGATGAATAACTGTCCACTTTGACTTATTTATGTATTTCTATTGTTTTTTAGACTTTCTAATCATATACCTGCCCTCCTGGGTACATGAGACTTGCTGTTCCTCTGGGAATGAGTTGCTGTTAGTGAGGGATTGTGTACATTTATGAACAGCTCAACCCTTTTAGCTGTTGCAGGCTTCTTTGCTAAATACAAACTGACCCTAGCACCGTGTTGCTCCTTAATTTATAGATTTGCTTTGAAGTCACCTTTTTGAGTTCTCAGTCTATGCCAATAACTCACGGCTTTTATCTGAAAAAAATAATTAATTACCTCCTTAGCACGAAGCAAATGCTGAAGGCTGGAGCAAGCAAGACATTTAGCTCCATTTTATCTCTCTGTCCCACCTCTTTTGGTTTTTGTTTACCTGGGCTTGGGTGAGGAAGGACTGCAGGGCTGCATTCAAACCCTTATTTGCCTTTCATTTCACTAAGATAACTCTCCATCTACCTTCCCTGTGAGTCTGAGATAAAGGCACTGCTCAAATAGCTGAACTGTTATTTTGCTTGTTATTATTCATTTTATCTGCTTTGCATGGGACTAGGTGAATAAATGACAGCCCTTCCATGGGTCCCCCGGACCGTGATCCCATGGTGACTTCTCTGCTCGGGCTGGTGCTCACAGGGAGCTCACTGAAATCCCTGCTGCTCTACTCACAGTTCGTAACATTCCAGCCACTTGTGATCCAGTTTACAAAGAATAACTGGGACTGCTGAGGACACCCCTTTCTGGGAAGTGGCTGAAAAGTGGCTGAAAAGGCAGTGAACCTCAGCTACCATGGCAACCTCCCTTTCTGAGGAAGAGCCTACATTGTGGCTGGTTCTTCTTCTGCTTCTTGCCCACATCTTCTGTCCTCTCAAGGGAGCTGCTTCTCGGCTCCCACCTCACCCAGACTTTTCCACCTCAATAAGTATGGTGAACAGCGGTATCCTGGACCACATTAGGATGTGTTTTGCCAGCAGGTAGAGGTCTTTCCCCTCTACTCAGGACTGGGGAGGACACACCTGGAGTCCTGTGTCCAGTTGTGGGCTCCTCAGTATAAGACAGACATGGACATACTGGAGAAAGTCCAGTGAAGGGGCCACAAAGATGATTAAGGGACTGAGCATGTATTCTATGAGGAAAGGCTGAGAGAGCTGAGACCGTTCAGCTTGGAGAAGAGAAGGCTCAAGGGGATCTTATCAATGTCTATAAATGTCTATAAATATCTATAAATACCTGAAGGGAGGGTGCAAAGAAGACGGAGCCAGGCTCTTTTCAATGGTACCCAATGACAGGACCAGGGGCAATGGGCACAAACTTTTTCACCATGTGGGTGACAGAGCACTGGCACAGGTTGCCCAGAGAGATAGTGGTCTCCACCCTCAGAGATGTTCAAATGCTACCTGGACAGGGTCCTGCGTAGCTGGCTTTAGCTGGCTCTGCTCAAGCAGAGAGGTTGGACCAGATGACATCTAGAGGTCCCTTCCCATCTCAAACTTTCTGTGATTCTGTGAACAAAGGAACAGTTCTGTGGGCAAAGAAGCGCTGCTGTGATGCTACCACCGAGATCCCCCATGAATCAGAAAGTGGCATTGGGCTGTCCTTATTCTTGACTGTTCTCTAGAGGATGTTTGCTCATGGGAGTGGCACGTTTGTGCCATTAAAAAGCTAGATAGACAACCCCAAAGCAACGCAAACAGATACATCTCATCTAATGACATAAGTAAGTTTGCTTTAACCTCTTTTTTTCCTTTTTTTTTTGTTTTAAAGCGGTCTGTATTTAAGTACTCCAGCCTCATTACCTGACACACTCTAGCACTTCTACTGCCATTAGTGGAATTACTAACTTCTTGCAAGCAAGGGCTACTTTATTTAAGTACCTAAAGGTAAAGGCATGAGATTTCTGGCACCTCATCAACAAGGAGGAAAGGATCTGCCAGAAACAGAATTGAAAACAAAAGATGGTATATAATGAAATGATACTACTTGTCATCCTAGTATTGTAAAACTTCCCTTTTAAATGAAAACAACGTTTTCCACAACTGACTATGGTATACTGTCCGTCCTTTCCTGGAAAAGGGGGTGAGGAGGCAACATAGAAGGACTGAATTGTCTATGGGGGAAGGATAGACAGAAAAAGGGAGAGTGGGAGAGAATGGTTTTGCTACAAAAAAAAACAAAAAAAAAAAAAAAAAAAAAAAAAAAGCTGAAAATGAATCCAAGGTATTTGATAAAAATGGTAGTTAGTATTTGGTACCAAATTTGGTAAAAATGAACGAAAAAAACAACCCCTATTTTTTCTTATTTGTATCATTATGAGGTTAGGGTTAAAAAATAATTGCAATTCCCAAGCAGTTGTACAAATGCAAAATCCAGCATACTCCTTAAAGAGCACATTGTAACAATAAAAAACTTTTAAAACCAGCCCTTGTATCTCACCCATTAGAAATCTTATCTACACAAATAAGCCTAGACTACAAAGAAAGGAGTAAATAATGTCTTACTTTTACAACAGTAACAGAGCTAAATATCCAGGCGATAAGCTGTCTTTTCTATCTGTTTATCCTGTTCAGTTTTTTCAGCAGTTTTTAAGGAAACATCTTAGAAAAATTAGGGAGCCATTCCTTCCTTTGGATGGGAAATAGGCACACAACTTTTATCCAGCTATTTGTCTAGCTTTGTTATCCTCTTATTTCTCATGAAATATAGAGGAGAAAAGAAGAGTCTATCCTTCAAACACACCAGCAATTTTTAGAGTATTATCTGTGTTTGAAGGGCTACAGATTCCTTAAGGAAGCATTTTGCATCACATTTCAGTTTAGAGACATATAGCATCTTCTTAAAAGTATTTCTATTAACAGCACTAGGGCTAAGCTATATGGGACATAAGGTCTTCCTGCCCATTTGAGAAATGCTGCTGTTTGCTGGCTCTGAACTGATTTTTTGATCCCTGTTTTCCTTTTAGAAGTGTGTGATCACTGGGATTAAACAGTCCTTGTCCTTTTCTAGTGTTACCATAAAAAACTGAAATTACTTTCTGCCTTCATTGCTCATCCACTCTTGCTCTTCCACATTTTTGTTCCATAAATATTTTACTCTCCAATTTCATTTTCACTGCTGTTTGCTGGACTTTTTCATCCCTGCCTTTCACAGCAAACATCTCTATGAAGATTTTCAGAAAACCTAACTCAACCCAATGACCCAAACCAGCTTCTCAGCTAACAGAGCAGAACATGAAGCATGGGTGAGTTTATGCCATGAAGTTTCAGGTCTTTTGAAAGCCACATTTTCAGAAACCTATGAACAAGAGGTGCCCTGTGCTATATTACTTTGGGGTCATTATAGAAAGGGCTGTGGAATGGGATGCTGCAGAAGTACAGGATGCCCACAGCTCTGCTCCGCTGACAAACCTGCTGCCGCTAAGCAGTCACAGCAGCACGCACCCACGCACCGCTGGGCAGAGACGTGGGGGTGGCCCTGGCAGTCAGGCTGCGCTCTGGGCATCTTCCAGCTTCTCAGTAGCTTGAAATACGGGTAACCTGAGGAATTTTCTGGAGAAAAAAGAGCGGGGGGGGGAAAGCAAATGGGGCCAAACCTCAAAAGAAATAAAACACCCATAGTTTTAAGTTGCATTTACTTCCACTGGAAAATAACCCTTTTCCCGCACAATCCTTTCACCTTCAGGAATCTTCATGTCAGAAGTGATACCTTATTTTCTGATCCATGAAATACAGGGTGATGGATGACCATGAAAATTCGTTCTGCTAGGCATGACTGTTTCCCTGAGTAAGCAGACCATGTACTGGCCTTATTCAGCATTCACAGCTGGCTTGCACCCAGATTTTTGCATGTTTTGGGAAAGAGACTGTAGTCAGGATCAAACTTGATTCGCCCTGGGGTGCTCATTGATTTCACCTTCCTGCCAGTGGCAGGGCTCAGTGCCTGAACTTGCTCTGGAATGTTTGTCAGCTGGTTTGTCAGAGAGAAACCCGTGTGTTGCTGTGAGATGGACAGATTCTGCAGATGGCTGGGTCCCAAGCATTTCTGGGGTTCTCCTTAAAAAGCAGAAGTGTGCTGGCCCAACTCATATTTTCCTGGGTCTCCACCACAGGAATGTAATGGACACCTGTGTGTTCTGTGAGGGGTATTTCAACAGTATTGTCCTATAGTTTTTGTGCAATCAGACACACCACAATCTAATCCAGAGCTTGTTAGGGCCTGAGTTTGCAGTCCTTGCTCATATAAAATTTCCTCTCATTTGCCAGCCACAGGGAGATCTCAGTCAGCGTCTCACGGCTTCATTTCTCTCAGGTGCCCTGAAACGGTGGGTAACCCCATGAGCAGCTCTTAGTAAGACAGGGTGCAACAAAAATAAAGGGAGCGAGAGCAGTTGTCGATGGAAAACTTCCCCTGAGGATAAAGGTCACTGAAAGTCTCTGTTTGTCACAAAATTCTCGAATTTGTAAAACACAACACTATACTGCTGCCTCAGTTCCCAGGCCCCATCCACCCTCCCACCTCATCCACTACCGCAAGACTAATTGCACGGTAGATAATGTTCTCTTTAACCACAAGCTCTTGCTTAGGATGACCAAAAAAAGTTAAGAAGATGAGGAACTGGAATAGTGCTTTTAAGGTATATAGCTGTATTTACATATATATTGTATTGTATATATTGTTTTCTAAAGTTTTTGAGATTACATTCCTTGCTGTTGGGGAGTATTTATTTCCAGCAAATAACAGAGGGAAGATGCTTTTTCTTTCCTGCAACTTTTGCCTGTAATTTAAAGACAGACCTGGTGCCTTAAGTCTACAGATATCATGGAGATCCTCCTCTAGGTGTTATTATAGTTTAGCTTTTCTTTGCTGGTTAAGTGTTGCAGTTTCTGGTGATTCTGGTTCATCATATGGATACCATCTGTGTGTCTGCACAACTTATTACTAGGTCTTATCTCTAGACAACAGATAGATTCTAAAATGGGAACACAAGCATTTTTAAGAAATTACATACAATTCATTAAACGCTTAGCATTTTTTACATCAAAATTGCTTTTAACGAGTGATCTGCTAGACAAACATGTATGGAGCTAGCAGTTCTTAGGATTTCTGCTGTCAGTTATGCCTCCGACCCTTCAAATCGTAGCCTGTTTATATGTCCAAAAGCATTTGCTTTTTTTCCCTATATCAGCTGGCCTTACAAGAAGTAACACTGCCTCCCTATATACCTTGCCTTGACTAAATAATATCTCAACAGAAAGAACACCAGTCCTCCTGGAGGATAATCACGCCTTGGGGCTCCCCTACCTTTTGCTCTCTCTCTGCAGAACCGTCCCTTAGCTGTGCTGCAGTCTATCCCTCGCAGGGGCCTTTGGGCACCATCACATCCCAGATGCTAATCATTTTTATTTACTTTGTTATGCAGCCTGCAAGACTAGCAAAGCTCAGTCAAGAGGAAAACACAGAAATCCCTCTTTGACAGGGTTTGCTTAGTAGTAGTATCAGTAGTCATGCAAAGCAGTAGATCATAAAATACTCATTTTCATTTTTACTCCACCTTCTTTTCAAATAGCTCACGTAGACTTTCAACCATGAATGAATAATATCTAACAATTGCTCTTTGAAGTAAATATTATTATCCCTGCATATGGAGCTGAAAATGGACCGCAGATTGTTAAATAACTTTCCCAGGCATGCATCAGAACTGCGTCAATCAGAAAAGAAAACATTCTTTTTGTTTCAGTCCTGGATTTTGAATCAGCAAGACCATGTTCGACAGAAGTAAGCCATTTATTTTACAGCCAGAGAAAAATAGTTACAGGCATTTGAGGTGGAAGAAAATGTTATTTCCTTTTCTTTTAACAGTTAAAAAGTTGGGATGATCTTCAGTAAACGAAATCAAGGTTTAAAATCCAAAACTCTAACAAAATGAAGGCACTTTCTAGATATTAATGTCATGCCTTATTCTATTTAGATCATTGAACAACAACAACAAAACCTGGCAAGATACAGATGCATTGCTATACTTCAATCTACCAAGCTATCTGGTTCTCAGATTGTTTAGCTGGGAAATTGCAGATAGATTGTTTAAAGTGATGAGGTCAAGCTAGCATTAACACCAGGAAACACATTTACATCAGGAAAAAGAAAAGAAAAAATCAGTGTATTTAAATACTTTTTGCCTTGAGCATGAAATATATCAGGTGCAGTGAGAGCAAAGGCCAGGCTGGGCTGGGAGAGACCAGGGTGATGGGAGGGAGAAGAGCATCCCCAGAAGAGAGAAGAAAGGTGGGACAGAAAATAGAAGATGTGGAAGAAAAGGAATGGGTAAAAAGTCAAAGGAGAAAGAAAGGAAAGATGTGAAGGGATGCAGTGAGAGATTGGGAAATGGAGAGGAAAGGGTCCAAGGAGCAGCATGAGGAGACCTTACCTGCTAGCCAAAATGGGCTTCTAGCAGGGCGGCTGCCGGGCCAGCTCGCTGCCATGGCTGGTGATGCCCTGTAATCCCCCGGCCTCGGCGAGTGAAACTGAGCCGTGCAGGTGGTTGCCTTAAGGGTGCACGTCACTGCCCACAGTGAAACCACTTCTTCAAAAGTGAGGGCCCAAGACCTGAGCCTGAAGGAAACGGCTGTGGGACGGGGAGAAGAGGGGCCTCTCTGGGGGTCAGGGAGGGTCTTCCTTCTGTCGGAGGATGTCTCCGCCAAGCCGAGCAGCTGCCTCTGCTCCAGCTGCTCAGTCCTCGCCTGGTTCTTTAGCCCTTCACTCACACTTCTACAAAAACATTTTCTCGGGTAAATTCGGTGCAGCTGACTTTTTGCTGTCTCACCTCAATTCTTATTTTCGAAGCAGTTATGGTTTCTGCTTTCACGCACTGGCAGCCTGCATAATTTCTCTGGGTATCGATGAGGGGAAGAGCAAATGGCGCTGCCAAGCTGGAGGCAGGCTCAAAAAAAAATCCAAATGAAGTTTGTGCGATGCCATGGGAATACCCTGCCGCATCTGTTGTCGCTGGCCAAGGGAGGTTTCCCGCGCTGGGTGAGCGCTTGGTCTGCTGGCAACAGAGGACTTGCTGTGGTCACCTCCGGACAGGGAGTGGGTTTGTGGCGCGGGGCTGTGTTTACTTGAGGGGGAACAGGGAACTAGCACAGTCCGCAGGAAGGTTCAAACTGAGCTACAGCTGCTCTGAAGTCGTTTCGCAGATGACTTGTCTAGGGGATAAAAATAAAGGTCTTCAGGCTCACCCTCAGATGTGACACTCTAGGGACACGGTCTGTCTGCCTCGGAGTGTAGCACTCCAGGACCTGCCTTCTCATTGCCTCCTGGTCACTGGTGTGTAGAGGGTGGATTAGCTGGCCTGTGGCTGAAGTTGCTTGCCCCAGGGAGGCCCCCTGGTTTGCACCAGAATAGGACACTGCAGAGGGGCAGGCAGATCCCCCTGGCTTCCACAGCCGTGCGTCGCAGCCCCGGGGCAGAAAGTGGATCCAGTTCTAAGGGATAAGCTGAAGCATCTTCCCCAGGATCCCCCAGCATATGCTGGGGGGGGGTTTATTATTCATTCACCTGTTATATTTTTACTTGCTAGGGACCAAGCATCCATTCTGCAATTGTACAGAACCTGGATAAAAAGAATCCCTGAGCAAATATAAATTCAATGCCAGTAAGGTGTTCTCAGAAACCTGCCAGAGATGATATCTAATTTTTTTTATATTTTATTGATACCTGGAAAATAGCTTCTTTTGCACCAGGGAAGATTAAATAAAAATACAGATGGACCAGAACTACACAGACATACCATATGTAAAAGAAGCCATAGAAAATGTCCCAAAGGGGGAATGGAGCAAATGTCATGGAGGCCAGCATTGCTAGTGAAGATGAGCTCATGACCTCTCGCAAGACTACCTTAGAAACACAGACTGAGGCAACAGCATTGTATTCTGGTGCTGAAGACAAGTTGGTATGTGATGCAGTGCAAAGGAAGGAGCTAAAATGATACGAAAACTAGGGAGGGACATATTTGCAAGGATGCAAAGACCAGGAAAAGAAGTATAGGATTCCACAGGCTTTAGAGAAGTCATTGCAAACAAGGAAATGCCATGCTGGAAACAAGCTTTCCTGGCTGGCACGTTGCCTTTGTTTTCCACAGTCCTCTCTGGTACACAGTCCCAGCATGGATGAGGTTGGAAGACACCCCTGGAGATTGCCTGGTACTGCCCCATGCTCAAAGCACGATCAGCTAGCACAGATTGCTCCAGACGGCATCCAGTAGGGTTTTAAATGTCTTCAAGGATGAAGACTCCACAACTTCTCTGGGCAATCTATTCAGTACTCAACCACCCTCACAGTAAAAAAGTGTTTCCTGATGTTCAGAGGGAACCTCCTGTGTTTCAGTTTGTAACCCATTGCCTTGGGGCCTGTCACCGGGCACTGTACTGGCTCTGTCTTCTTTCCTCTCCCCCATCAGTTATTTATACATATTGATAACATTCCCCTGAGCCTTCTCTGCTCCAGGCGGAACAGTCCCAGCCGTTTCACTCCCTTCTTACATGGCAGATACCCCAATCCCTTAATCATCCTCATGGTTCTTCACCAGACTCATGCCAGTAAGTCCATGTCTTTCTTGTACTTTCTTGTATCCCTTTCAACACCACATCTACATACAGGTTTTGCCCTCAGAAACCAGGGGGTAGACAGTTTGTGCTTCTGTTCTGAAACTACCAGCAACGTACTCCAGTCACATACTGCTCGTGGGCAGTTGGGTGGCAGGGCGACGACCTGTCCAAACACTTATATATATACTGAAACAGTGGATGCTTGTCCTTGGATTTAAAATTTGCAAGCGGGCAAAGTCCTTTGTTTTCTCTTCTGTGATGCATTTGCTGCAAGCTGCTGGGATTTCATTGAAGATATTTTGCCTTTCTGTGGTTCAGACAAGGAGAAACAAACATCAACTTTCTTAAGCGTAAGTATGAGAATCTGTTGCTGGTGATTCAGCTGATCTCGTATCAGAAGTCTTAATGTACACAATGCTTTCAGCTTAAAAGCTTCCGTGAAAGATGTCATCAACTAGGACAGTTCACATCTACTGGATGTAGCCAAAATAAATACATAAAATCTGGCATATCAACTTATTCCTAAAGATGCTGGACTGGGGGTAGAGGGAGTTCAACAAACGTCATACACATGTATATGACAGTAAAGCATTCTTCTGAGCGAGTAGGGTTTTTTTGCCCCTATGGGAGAGTGGCTTCTGTTACCAAGTATTTTATCCAAGTTATGTCACATCATGGCTGGCCTTCACTGCAACAGTTAGATAAAGCCAGCTCCACTGGGAGTAGCCACATGGTAAGAAACTCTAGCTAAACCGTATGACTGGATTACCAGCACAGTGAAACTAGACTTAAATTTTAGTGCTTGTACTAATATGAACCCTAGCCTAGGGCTAAACCTCCCCCTCATACATTATTAATGTAGGTGTTAGCAGGAGCACTTCAGGGTCAACTCCTGACTTGCTACTTGATTTGAATTCAAAAATTCACTGAGTTGGAATGAATTTCTCTTTGCATGTGAATGGGAATCTGGTTAGGAGTGACATTTGGTTTCTTGAAGATACTGTTAGTAAAGACAACCACCTAGTTAGGGACCCATGGGTATCGCTACAGCAGGTTGGTCCATTCAATCCAATATCCTGACTGCCATATCAGTCATTCTCAAACACTTCAAAGGAAGATTAAAAAAACCCTAATTTTGTGGAATAATCTCCTCAAGAGTGGCAATTTCCCTTAGACTTCAGACAGCAGTTTGTGTACATCCTGAACTATCAGGCTTTATTACTCTTCCTTCAAAAAATAAATGAACAAATGCTAAGTTCTTGTCTAATATGCACTGTGGACTCTGATCAAGCTTATATTTTTGTAAATCTTCCTCACTTTTTCTTAATGATATACTATAATGATAGACTTTAAAGGTTAAATTCAGATTATGTGAAAACTTTTTTTAGAAGTATTTCCTTTGATCTGTTTCAATAGTATTAAGCAAGGCCAGTTTTGTAAGTAGAGATAATATCTCTTAGTCTGGTACTGTTGAAAAAAACAGTGTTCAGGCATTACTTTTTCCAACTACTTGGTTGGTTTAACAAGATTTCTACCTACAAAACTTGTCTTGCCTATGCCATAAAAAAAAAAATCACAGCTACAATAACTCTATCCCTCCAAAAGTATTGCTATTCATTCGCATTATCTGATGCCAGCCTGCACTTCGGGATCTGTTTCCACATGATTTACTAAACATGTTAATTTTGGGTCAACACAAAGAGAAACTGTCACTCTCAATAGCACACACGCCTTTCTCAACACTTGTTCGAACATTAGGGGAGAGCTATTTGGCACTTGTGACCTGATTTGGCCAGAGAAAAGGGCTCTTGGCACAGCTTTCCTTCTCAAGGATTTCCTTTTTTCTCCTCCTCCCCCGCCATTTTTCATCTCATAATATGTGGTTCTCCCTTTCCGTCAGAGCTCATAAAAACTCTGTTGCTTGGCTATGGCTGCATTCAGGCATACAGTAGTATTTCCCGATTTGTGGGTCAAAAAGCATGCCACAGTCATGACTTGACTACAAAGTGGGACAAGACCCAGGGGCGTCTATCTGTTTCTCCTTCGTCTTGCTCCCTGGATCTCATGTAAAGTAAATCTGGGTATGTGCCCAGGAGAGGAGCGGCAGCACTCTCCATTATAGGTGCCAACTTCAATTAACAGGGGACCTAGTTGTGGGGAAAAAAAGAAAAAAAAGATAACATCATCAATCACTACTCTGCAGGAATGCACGGTAAATCTCTGTGCACTGCATGAGGCAGCGGAGCAAGTTCAAGCAGAGAGCGAGCGGCCAGCAGGACTCCTCAGCACTCTGGATGACCAGCAAGAAATAAAATTCTGGGGAGGAACACATGGTTATGATTAATGAGGAAGTGTCAGGCTCCCATATGGACACTCAGTAGCTGCAGGTCAAGTCTTCAGGCCAAGTCCTTATATATAGTTAACAGAACTGAAGAGACAGGAGAGGTGAGAGCTTGCCAGAGCCACCAAAAGAGGCTCATGCCACCTTGAGCCTCTTCCCATTATTGTCTCTGCTCTGCTGGTCAAGAGAACATAGAGAAGATGAGGGACGCTTCCAAGCTGGTTTGATGTTCAGTGGCTCAGGCACAGCACCTACACTGATTTCAGTGAGGGAGAACCTGAGCACCCTTGGCACCATACTGCACGTCTCATTGCTATCTGGGCACTTTGGCTGGCAGGATCACGTGTTACTGCCCAGTCCGCTATCTCAGCTCTTCCCGCATCCAGTGGGAATGTTTTCAACCTGAGCTACAGCATGCAGACAGAAAAAATGCGGGTCATATATACACAAGCCCATTTGTGTCCTTGTTCCCAACCTCACTGTGTATATGTAATATTAGACATATGCATGGATCAGCAAAAAAGCTGTGGGAAAAGCAGATTCACCAGGTTGAAAACACAGGTTAGAATACACTTCAGTGATGGGAGTGGTTACACAATTGAAGTCTTCGCTTGGAAGAATTCATTTCATGTTCAACCAGTTTACCCAGAAAAGGTATTTCCCTACATCTATCATGAAATCTCTTGTAAGATAACTTGATACCATTAAATCCACAGTACTAAAGCTCTGGATAAAAGATCCGCAGGGCTTGGGAAAGCTCTGGGTGAAAGCTGAGATTTTTTCTTCTCCTCTTATTAATATCTTTCTGCAGCCCCTTCCAACCTCCTCACACACGTGTACAACTTGTCCACTCAGTCTGACCTTTCTGGAGGGAAGGGACGTTTTTCCAGGGGACATCAATGCTGGAACAAGGGGTGGTAAACAGACTGCTGGTAACAGGGCTTCAGCAGGTGATACTGGGCTCCTCTCTTCCCTCACATCTGGCATTACCTCAACACATCTTCCACCTCCCATTGCCCTCTATGAACCCTTGCACCCCAAAGGCCGCATCTGCCCGAGAGCTCTGCCCTGTGCTGGCATCTTCCCAGGGCACGGATGAGCAGGATAAAGGGACAAAAACCAATGCGCTCCCAAGCTCTCCCTTTCCCCACTGCATCAGCTGAGGGGAGTTTCACCCACGGGCACCCGCGTGTAGCTGCCACAGCTCACAGTGCAGTGAAGCCCTTGGTTTCACTCCTCAGAGGCATAATGCTAATGCCAGGGCACCGAGTGACACACAGCTACGTAGTGCTGTGGGCACCTCAGCCAACGCAGCTGGGACCACTGTGTACTAAACTGACTTTGGTTATCTAAGAAGGCACAGGTTGGGACTGAAACATTTCCCATGGCTGAGGCCTCTATGAGGACTTCCCTGCAGAATCTCCTGTGGTTTGTGTCTGAGCTCCTACCCAGAGATTTTAATGGAGAAACCAACAGGGCCTTTCCACCCTTTTGCCTAGTTTTCTTACCTTGTAGGAATGCAGAAGCTGTGAGCTTTTTGCCATACAGCTGAAAGCAAGCAAAAGGCTGAAAATTGTTGGGGAATGACAAAGAGAACATGCCCTTCGTCTTGTTTTCTTGGGACACCAGGCTACAACTGGAGCCCTGAGTCCTGTAGCCTTGCTCTTCTCTAGTTTTCTGTCCAATCTTTTTTCTGTAGAGCAACTACCTTTTTTCCTCAGCTGGTTCATAACCTTGGAGAGGCCATGCTTCCGACCGCAGAAGTGCTGACCTTGGGATTTCAGCTTAAGGCACGCTTACTTCTTGAAGTCTTTAAAGACTTTATCTGAGGAGGAAAGACTTCGATTTGTTCCAATGTGACATTTAAAAGCTCACTCATTTTTTTTAATTTCTTTTTGCACAAACTGTCAAAGCACCTTGGAGCCAGGCCCCGATTTTCTTTTCATTTTTAATGAGAGGACTACGATAGACAAAAAGCAATCTTAGTTCTACAGTAAATGTTTTTCTTACCAAAATAATGTCAAGTGCGCTTTAATGCATGATGGTTTTTCCACTATATACATCATTTCAGCGATTGCACCACAAGCTATGCCAACAATTTGACTGAAGGGAAAAAAAAAGTTATAATCTTGAATAGCTTAGCAAGTGAGTCACTGAAAATTCACGTAACAAAATTCTCCACACTCAGGGGAAAACACTTCAAACATCTTAAAAACGGCAAGCCCGCCAATTCGACTCCTGGAGAGGGAGAATCCCTCTGGCTCTGTTCTCACAGAAGCAGGGAAAAGCAGACGGGCTGCCGTGGGTTTTCCAGCGGGAAAGAGGTACCTGAACTTTGAGGGGAGAAATCGCTTGAGACCCTGCTGGCAGCGCCGGTGGCCTGACCTCTCCCCCCCCCCCCCACGATGGGCAAGAGGCAGGAGATCCAGCCTGACAGACAGCACGGGAGCCCAGCGGCCCCGGGCCCGGGCCCTGCCTTCTCCCGGGCCCGAGGGCGGTGGCGGGAGGCGGGGCGCGGGGGGGAGGTCACCCGCACCTGCCGTTTGGCCCGCTGAGACGGCCGTTAACGGCCGCACACCGCGGCCTGGCTGGCTGCCGCCGCGCAGGACGGTTAACGCCCGCCCGCCCGGACCCGGCCAAGCCGGCTGGACAGTCGGCTCCTTCCGCGCCGGCCTCCCTCGCCCCGCCGGACACCGCGTTTGGCCGCCTGAGGCTCCGTGGCTCCCGCCCGCCCCTCTTCCGCCCCGCGGAAGCCAGCATCTCCCCTTCTCAGCCCCGGCCCCGGCACGGCGGGGCGCTTCGGCTCGGCCCGGCGGCGCTACCCAGCATGCCCCGCGCCGGCGCAGGCGCGCCCGGGCGGCCGCTCAGGAAGAGGAAAATGGCATAAACAACCCCGAGCGCCGGGACCACTGAGGAGGCGCCGCCGCCCCCGCCGCGGGCCGCGCGGCCCCTTTAAGAGGCGCGGAGTCGCCCCCTCCTCCCCCTTCCGGAGCCGGAGCCCGGGGTGACGGCGGTTCCCGCG